>ML777906.1:57535-119868 GCA_009831015.1 Picea engelmannii | reverse complement strand
TCTCAATACCTTTATTTTCTTCTCTGTCTGATTTTCTACTAGAGCCTTAAACTCTTTAAATTTATCAAATACCTCATATTTATTTCTAAGAAAATAAATCCATGTGTTCCTTGAAAAATCATCTATGAATGAAACATAATACATAGGTTTACCTAGGGATGGAACAAGAACAGGTCCAAACACATCACTGTGTATCAACTCTAAGAACCCCTTTGCTCTTGTAGCACCAGATGGGAATCTTACTCGATTCTATTTACCATATATGCAATGTTCATAGAAATCAAAATCCAGAGTGCAATTAGACATACCTTCAACCATACCTTTACCGTGTAGTATTCAAAGGCCCTTTTCTCCAATGTGTCCCAATCTTTGATGCCACAACATGGTCTTCTTTCCAGGGACAATATTGGCATTGTCTTCTTTATTTCTCTATTCAGGGACAACATAAATGTTACACCCATTAGTATAAGTGCTTCCCAACAACTTGTACAGAGTTCCACACTGAACTCCCCTCATCAAAAACATTTCTCATCATACCATCTTGCAAGTGTTCTATCCAAGTATAGTATCCACTCCTGCATTATCCATCTTGCTTACATATATTAGGCTCTTGGCTAGTTTTGGAATGTGCAGAACCCCAGGAAGTGTGATAATCCTTCCATATTTTAGTAGCAACTTAACCCTTCCACATCCCAAGATTTTTGTTGTCGAGTCATCTCCTAGGAATACATCACCACCATCATATTTTTCATATTCAAAGAACCACTCCCTATGAGGAATCATATGGTATGAAGCACCTGAGTCAATCAACCATACATCACGACCTGCACGTGTACTTGTGGATGCTAGGTAAACATCACCTCCTTATTCAGTGGAGGTTTTCGCCTCCGTGGAAGAGGTACTATCAAATCCATTTGTTTTTTCAACCTTCTTAGAATTGGAATCTTTCTTATAATTCCCTATTTTACCACACTTACATCATTTCCTCAAAGATTTTCCTGGAGACTTAGATCTACCTGTAGATTTAGATCTCCACCCCGAAGGCTTACCAGGGTTCCTATCTTGGGTACGACCTCTTACAAATAAATCATTTGTGCTATGACTATCCATTCTTTTCCGCCTCATTTCTTCAGATAACAAGGATGAAACTACATCCTCATACTTCAATTTAGATTGAGTGGTACTACCAATTGCTACAACCAGATTATCCCAAGAGTCTGGAAAAGAACATAACAAAGTAATACACTTATCTTCTTCTACAATCATAATATTAATAGAGAGAAGTTGACTTACCATAGTATTAAACACATTTAGATGTTATGTCACAGAATCTACATCTTCCATCCTAAGATGATACAACTTCTTTCTAAGAAACAACTTGTTTACCAGGGACTTTGATTGATACAACTTCCCCAACTAATCCCATAGTTCCTTGGTTGTAGATTCTCCTGAGACATTAAACAAAACCGAATCTGCCAGGTCGAGTTGATTAATACTCCTTCCTCTTCTGTCCAACTTCTCCCAATATTCCTTCGACATACCAGTAGGTGATGTACTGGTAGGTTGTGTACCAGTAGCCTATGTGCTAGTAGACAATGTACTAGTAGGTTGTGTACCAAGATCCACAACGATCCATTTTTCTTTGTCTACAAGAAGGTCCTCCATCTTCAGTTTCCATAGCTCAAAGTTTTTACCGTTGAACTTCTCTATCTCGATTCTAGAAGAGCTTTCCATTCCTCTTTCTGCACTCAAATCACCACTGCAAAATCTCCCACTAAACTTAGGTTTATCACAGACCCAAGATAAACTTGATCTATCAAGACAGAGCCAAACCCTCAACAACAAAGGCATCCCTCTGAAGCCAAAAACGAGCTTTGATACCACATGTAATTTTTAAACCTCCGAAGTAAAGCAATGCATATAGATTCTTAAGAAAAACATAAATTAATCAATGGCTCATTCACATAGTACACATAGATTTATACTGGAAACCCTCAACCGGGAAAACCTTTCTTATATTCATTGTTTCGAATTTCACCATTCACTATACAATATATACAATGTGTTTAGGTATTTTGTATATACCAAAACCCTAATCCATAAAACTAGGATTATTTTTAGTAAACCACTAAAAATAGCAAAAACCGCCCCCAAAAAAAAAAATCGGGGAACTGCCCCAAACTCTACGCGTAACCAAGGGGGGCATACTTGCCCTCCCTGGGACCCCCCTAGGAAAGTGTCTGACACACATGGCACAAATAGAGCACTATTATAAGGGATCGTCAGACATAGTTGTCATTTCTGACGCACCCACACACACACATGCAAAGAATATAACACATATCCAACAGGATCATCCAAAAAATTGAGAAGAAAATTGGTTGTTGGTATTATCGGTGGCTTTCCCTAGGAGGTAGACACGTTTTAGAAAAATAAGTACTATAGAGTATTCATGTTTACTGGATATGTTTGGTTAATATTCCGACGACCACTATGCATAGAATCCAACAACCAATTTCAAACTTTATTTGGAGGGGTGCTAGAAAACAAACCGGGTTCCATCTCGCTAAATGGCAGAAGATATCGCTACCTAAGGAAAATAGAGGATGGGATTTAAAGAAATTAAAATGGTTTTATCTCTCCTTAGCTGCAAAATCTTGTTGGAGGGGGCTCTTCAACAGTGGTCTATGGAGTTCAGTGTTGAGGAAAAAATACTTGAAAGTTATTGATGTTCCATCTTGGATAAAAATGAATGACTTTAACTTTTCTTCCGCTTCGGTCATATGGAGAAACTTTATGACAACTATGCCTATTATTCTAAAATGGACGACATGCATAGTAGGTTGTCGTAAAAAAATCACTTTAGGTCCAGATGCCTTTATTGGAGGGAATGATCTATGTTTTCTTTCTTCTCCCCATATTCACCATGTACACAACAAGAACATCTATTTACTATCCCAAGCTGCTAACCATAATGTATCGACATCCCAGATAGTTTTGATTGACTCTAATCAATTAAAGATGAGAGGTGAGCTAGCCTTGGAATGGGACAATTTCATCCTCGCCCTCAAAACAAATGGCATATCCTTAAAGTATTCAAGTGATAAGCTACTCTGGTCGTGGAACTAGACTTCTAGAACTGTCTCTTCCAAATCAGCTTACGAGTCCATATTAATTTCCAACTTAAAGGGAGAAAAGCGATGGTGGTTCAAAGCTATATGGCAGGTAAATATTCCAAGTAAGATTATATGCTTTATTTGGTTATGTTTGATGGATAGAATTCTCAAAGGGGTCAATTATCAGTGAAGAGGAGGAATCAGGCCCTTAGTATGCAGTTTATGCCTCAACGCTGAAGATACAACAGATCATCTCTTTTCTCACTGTGTTGTTTCTAAATTTATTTGGGAAGAAATCCTTTCACACCTGATGATCCATGATGAATGGGGAGAATAGGGATTGGAAGAAAACCTCCTTAACTAGTTCATTAAATATCCAAGGTTGATACATATTCCCTTCTATGTGATTTGGGGCATCCGGAAGTACCAGAATAAGATTTTATTTGAAAACTCGGTTAGACAAGATACCTACATAGCCAAAAAAAATAATCTTTCTATCCAGGAAATTCAAGATGAGACCAAACCTGATAGATTGGAATATATCCTAAGTCCAATGTATTTTGATGATTTACCAATTGGGTTCTTTGATGGTGCAACCTTAGGAAATAGGTGTGGTATTGGACTATTTCTTAAATTCAACAGTGTCCATTTTTACAAAGCATATTTTGTTGGAGGAGAAGGATCTAATATGAAAGATGAACTCCAAGGCTTATGGGGAATGTTACATCTTTCTTCTTTGTTGTCTTTGAATAGATTGATGGTCGCTAGTGACTCCAAATCAACTATTGATTGGATAAAAGGTGAATCAAGATTGAACTGTTTATCTCTTAAGCCCTCGCAAGAGAGAATCATAAAGATGCAAGTCACTTTTCAAAGACTCAACTTCATACATGTTCACAGGATTTTTAACCATGTTTCTGATCAATTATCCAAAAAAACATTGAATTGAACTCCCAGGTGGCTCTATTATGAGGAGCTAGTTGAAGGGGAAGTAGTTCAGGCCAACAAAATCTTTTTGTTTTAGTCTTATTCTGAAATCTTGGACAATGTTTTGTTAGAAAAAAGTATAATTATAGAAAGAAAGAAAAATCCCAAGTCAGTTTTAAGTATTGATATGTATCGAAGTTAAATTTTGAAAAAATCATGAATTTCTCAATTGCTTGTTTTGAGGAATACCTGGACAAAAGGTCAATGTAAACACAATCTCTATTTTTCATAGTTTCACTTGATTCTTAATAGAATAGCAACCAGACTACTTTTTCTGTGTGAAAACAAATATTTAACTTCCTTATATTAATAATTTAAATGAAAGAGAGGGTTAACCCTCTCTTAGAGTTGCAGAAGACCGGGACATCTTGCTAAGGAATTCCCTAGTGGAAGACCTAGTTGTCTCTGTTGCAAAGCCTTGGACCATGGAGTGTTGGATTTACCTAGAATGATTGATAAGCTGGAAAGAATGAATCTGAATGAAGAAAACTGTAAGGTAGATCCAAAAATAGTAGAAACTCAGAAGGAATCAGAGAAGGTATTGTTGCATATGAAATACACGTTGAATGATCACCGACATGTTAGGTTACCAGAGATATTCAAATAAAAGGAGCAAATTGAAGCCAGAATAGGGGACTTCGACATTGACTGTATTCTTGATGAAGAAACACAAGTGAACATTATACCAGAAAGAACTTGGGAATCTATAGGGAAGCCTACTATGATCCCTTCATTAGGAGGAATAGGGTTATTCATAGGAAAACTAATGATGTTATGTGGAAGGATCGCTCAGATACCTGTGATGGTCAAGGGAACTCCGACAAAGGAAGATTTTGAGATTATCAAATTTATTGAGGAGAACGCCCCATTTACCATGTTACTGCTGGGTTGATAGAGATCAGGCTAGAAAGAAGGAAGAAGACAAAGTTTTAGAAAAGAAGAGACAAGAGTTAAAATATTTCATGACTAGAAGGATCGCGCAGTTGATTGAAGAACAGGAAAGAAAATCAAAGTTGTTTGACACTAGAATCCAAGATGTCAAAGCTGTAAGAGAATTAGAGGACTCATAGAAGATTGAAGTATCTATCTCATATATAGAAGAAATATTACCTCTGATTCTTAGAAGAGAATATTAGCAGCACAAAGTAACTATGTCCAAGGAAAATAAGAATCATAATGAGAAGGGAATCACTGAGACGAAGCTCACTGGAAAGAAGGCTAGGAAGCTAAGTAAAAATAGAGCTAAGATTGATAGGGTACAAAAAACTCTAGAGGGAGCCACCCAGAAGGAAAACATGTAAAATTTGAACTTCACCGAGATATCAGAACAACAACATAGGTCACTGCACCATGGAGAAGCAATATAGTCGTTGGAAGCTCACCTTCAACAAGCTCAAGAAGACACAATGCAAGCCACCCAGGCTTTGACACAAGTACAGAGCGCACTTCTAGAACAATAGAGTGGGGAATAACGGGAAAATATTTCCATGGAAGTGAAGTGGGAGGAAGAAAAAACACAGTTACAACAGAGCAAGGACGAGTTACTAGCAGAGAAACTTGAAGTATAGGAAAGGTTTCACAAATCACTTCGCTCCGTGATGGTCATAGAAGTAAAGATTGAAGAACGCGTCCCACAGCAGGTGGTACAACTAGAAGAAGTAATATAGAAACTTCAGTAGCGCATTGCAGATATGGCACTTCGTACCATTCCCAAGACTCCTCGAGAAGTAAGAGACCTAAGGGAGGCAACTACCCAGAGCACATTTGGCTGATTAAAAACATTTTCCTTGGAATACAAGAAGTTGAGTGCCAGAAGCACCCATACTTACGAGAAACTCATAGATAATTCTGATTTGCAGGCATTAGAGGCATAGCTGCAAGAAGAAAATCAGCACGGAGATACGCCACAGGCATAGTTGAAGGCCTTGACCCCAGTCGAACGTATGAAGATATTTTCAGAACAACACACCACCCAACAACAGGTACACACGCAACAAAGTAAAGTGATGGAAGTCTCCCAACAACTTCATCCAATCCAAGAAAAGGCTTGCCAACTATTCACTGAAATTGAAAGCCAGGGAGCCAAGCTTGAACAGGTTTTCATCACCGCAGAAGAACACCTAGAAGGGCCAGTCAACGACGCAATGATCCAGGATTTCACTGAGAAAGAGGTTGTCGCACTACAAGAGGTCAAAGTAGCTCGATCCAAGCTCGAGGCATTTGAGGTGGAATTGATCAAACTAGAGTGACTTGGGACGAGTCATAGGTGAGTGTTGGGGGCATGTTGTCCCTTGACCAAGCTTTGAGGAACACTTGGTCATATTTGGCCATTTTGGACTTCAACACCCTGTCAAAGATGGAGTGCTAGGAGAAGCAGAGATCATAGGATCTCGGTCCACTTTGGGCCTCTTTTAGGGTTTTGGGTTAATGTAATGGGTATGGGATGTCGGCCCATGGGCTTACCCATGTTTAGGCCTATTTTGTAAAGTATAAATAAGTAGCTAGGCAATGTAAGAGAGAGAATAAGCTAAGTGATATTAAAGGCTTTGTGTATACTGTGTGACCGACTTGCAGAGCTGAGTGAAAGTGTTGTAAGTGCTGAGTGCACGAATTGTAAGAAGGCTCTGTGCTAGATCTACTCAGGGAAGGAGGATTTGGCGAGGTGCATGCAAATACCCTGTCCTATGCAGAGTACTAGTTTAAGCTCTATGCTTTAATCAGATTAACCAAAGCTAATAAAGAAGAAGAAGAATTTGTGGGCGTAGCCCCAAGGTGGAGGTGAACCACGGTAAACCCGTGTGTTGTGCTTGGTGCCTCTCTCTAATGTGTTTGTCTCTTTCCATGTGTTGTGCTTTGATATGATTATGCTATGTGCTTTTCTATGATATACTTAGATAGATCTACTTTTCTTTGTGCTTCTTAGATATATGGATGTAGATCTAACATATATGAAAGTTTTGAGTGCTAGACCTATTTTGTTGTTTCTAAGTGCTAACTTAACCTAGATCTAAGTGAATGATGCAGTTCTCTGGGCCATTTGCGGAGTGCCATGAGGGTTAAATAATGATGAATGATCTATTCTAAAATTTTTTCTAAGTGTTAGAATCATAGACCTGTGTCCCATCTAAGGTTGCAGACACCTGAGTCCTGCAACCACCCCTGCCTCTACCTCGAGTGAGACTTCATATTCTTCACAGGTGTTGCCGAAAGGGTCGGTAGTTAGGGTTTTGTTGTTGCATTTTTTAAGCATTGAACCCCAGGTCTGCCCCTGTGCCAACATGCTCGACTTAAACAGTTCATTAAATCATCCATTTTTGGTAAAGGAAATATATACCTGATGGTGATCTTATTGATGGATCTTGAGTCTGTACACATTCTCCATCCTCCATCCTTCTATGGACTCAACATAGTTGGTATTGCGCATGGACTCAATATATCTTTGATCAAACCCTTGTCTAACAATTCCTGGACTTGGTTCTTCACTTCCTCATTCTCTCGAGGTGTCAATATGTATGGTTCTTTGTTTGGAAGACTTTCTCCTGGTATCAAGTCAATATGGTGGTTGATACTTCTGATGGGTGGCAATGAGTTAGGAGTCTCATCCACCGCTATGTCAGCAAAATTATCCAACAATTCTTGAACTTCTTCAGGAAAATCATCCATCGAAGTACTTGTAAGGATAAATTTAGGTTTCCTCACCACACTTAACTGCATCTCTTGTTCTCTCTTAACTTTTTTCAGGAGTTCCTTCCTTCTCATGAGAAGTATGATTGTGTTGGCTTCCTCTTTCACCTTATTCTCCTCTATTGGCAACAACATGTGTTTCCTACCATTCTTTTATAAGGTGTTTGTATTCTTCCTCCCATCATGAATGACATTCCTGTCAAACTGCCATGGTCTTCCCTACAAAATATGGCATACATACATGGGAATTAAATCACATAGAATTTCATCTCTATATCCTCCTATCTTAAATTCAACCAAACATTGTTTAGTAACCATTACCTGGTGCTTTCTACATCCATGAGACTTTGTATGGCTTCGGATGTGCAATTGTCTCCAACTCCAATTTCTCCATCATCTCTGTGGATACTAAGCTATCAGTGCTCCCACTACAAATTATCACCTTGCATACTCTGTCTTTAGTCTTGCAAGCTTTCTTGAAGAGACTGTTCCTCCCCACTGGATTTTCAACTTCTTACTCTGGTTTTAAGAGAACCTTTCTCAACATGAGGGATGTTCCATCCTCTGCTCCTTCTGCTCCAACATTCCTTCTCTGTGCTTCTGAAATGTGAGCTTCACCCCCTCCTTCTTTATTTTTCTCGAGACATTCCCAAGACATGTGCCCTGTATTTCCACAAGCATAACATCTTACTTCTCCTCCTCTGATTCTTCCTCTTCCTCTAGAAGAACTTCTTCCACCACCATGTCTTCCTCGATAAATTCCTCCTCTTTCTGAGTGACTATGTGGTTTCCCAGTCTTGTCTTTAGACTTATGTGCCTTTTCATGGGTAACTCCCTTGCTTTTGTTAGGGGATGGGATTTTACCTCTTCCTCACTGGATTTGTTTTCTGGCCAACCTCTCCTCTGCCTTCAGTGCAAACTGATAAGCATCCTCCACTATCGTTACTAACATCATGCTGAGCTCATCCTAGATTTCACACCTCAAGGCATTTATATACTTGGAAATTTTTTCATCTTTCAGCCTTTGTCTAGTTATGATGTTCAACCTGTATAACTCCTATGTGTACTCCTTAACTGTCACACCCTTCTGTCTTAGGTTCTGCAACTTCCTGAGCAGATTGATATGATAATATTTGGGCATGAAATTAGCCTTCATCTTGGCTACCATTCTATCCAAATTCTCTATATTTTGTTTTCCTTTGCTTCTCCTCTCAGCCTATAGTTCATCCCACCACAGTGTTGCATGTCCTTTTAGCCTACTGACAACATGTTTCACCCTTTTTTCTTCATCGACATATTCATAGTCGAAATGTTTGTCCATGGATATTATCCAATCCAACAGGTCTTCAACATCTAAATTTCCTTCATACATTGGGACCTCTATCTTGGTTCTGGCTCCCAATCTAAAAACTACTCTCAACAAACATTCTTCAACAACATCCTCTCATGTAGCTTCTTCAACTTCTACTTCTTCACTCTCTGCATCGCTGATGTCTCTAGCATCAAGTTCTCATCTTTGCGTTGCCTCCATTGCCTCTAATCTTGCACAAATTTGTCGCATTTCCCTTTCTACAGCCCGATTGGCTAAAGGTGGTTCCACTTGTCTCATCGGTGGCATTGTGTTGACTATCTATCACACACAGAGTACAACTTTGAGTTATTTTGTCTCTTCTTTTTTGCCTATTGTTTGTAAGAAAAACTTCTGCTCTTATACCACTTGGTGTATACCCCCTTTTCTCCTAAGGGTTGTGTGACAACCTGGTCATGATCTTCGATTCTGGAGCCGAACGAATCTTTGAAACCTTGTTGGTTTTTTTATATATTAGAAACATGTCCTCTCGACTCCCTGCATAGGCTTCACGATAACCGTGACCTTCCCTTTCCCATTCTGTGAAATCTCAGATTTAGCGTTAGAACCTTTTCTCTCAGGCCCTCATCATATGTGACCTTGGGCAATGACCTCACGCCTAGGCGTGATTACGGACCACCCTCAACCTCCTAAAATTCGATTACTTTATGTCCCCGAAATGTGAGATGACCATCTATCTCATGATCTTGATGGTGCTTTCGAACAGACGACCGAGATTTGTTTCTTGGGATCAATGGTTCAGATCGCCTTCTCCTAGATCGACGACTGTGGTCGATTTGGGATTCTGGACTTCAAAATTATTGAATATCAAAACTTACTTTCCTTTACAGAGAATTCTTCCAGAATGGAAGATCTGGTGACACCTGTCCCCTTAAATCAATAGATGTGATCTCTACGGGTCTCTGGACTTCGAGTTTCCCAAATCTCTAATTCTGCTCTCCTCCAAACTCCAATATTCTAGAGTTGACGATCTGTAGACACCTGTCCTCACAATCAATGACCCTGCCTTCGCTTTGGGTGTTTGACCTTTCAACTCGGATGAATGATCATGTGGCCCTCCTCTCCATCAACAGTCAAGACCTCCTTCGGGTCTTTGGACTTCTCAGATCTCAAATCTTAAAATTCACCCTTTTCCAAATGGATTTTATCCGAAGGTTGTGATCCACTGACGTGTGTCCTAATGATCTAACGATAGAGGATTACTTTGGGTATTTACCCATAGTAGATGGATTTATGCCACATCTCTCTTATATCCGACGGCTATGAATCACTTCGAGACTTTACCCGGAGTCCACGGATTCACTCCATGTCTCCTCTAGATTTGTCGGCTCAAATTTACTTCGGGTATTCGGGTCTTAGGGATTCAGCAATCTCAGTTCTCAAACTTAAATCCCACTAAAAGTTTCCCAGAGCTCGCAATTTGCTGACAAGTGTCCACTTACAGATCGACGACTCTCGACTCTTCAGTTCTTCGGGCTTCGTGTGTTTCAATGCTTCACCTTTTCCTTCCTCTAGATCTCACGACCCGTAAACACGTACCCTTTAGGATCTAAAGGTCCAGATTATCTTCAGCTCTCCGGATCTTCGCGCTTTTGGAATATCAAGTTTCAAAATCGCTCCCTTCTGATATCACGATATCTGACAACTCATATTCACTTGATCAATATGACGCCTGAGGTTCACTTTGGATGATATATGGGCTCAAGTCTACCTCAGATGATTGGATGAATGAGATTTCACTTCGACATTCTCGCTCTCCGGGCTTTGGAAATCTCAAGTCTCAAACCTTGATGAGTTCTCTCCCCTGTGTGTGAAGTGCTAAATCTCATGCACCTTTCTATGATCAGACGACTGTTGATCCTTGGCGCTGTGATCCAACAACCATTGTCACTCCTCTTCTTGAGCTTCTAATTTCTTCTGACTTAGAATATTTTCTAAGTCTTCAAAGTTATTTACCTTTGAATCTCCTGCGAGTCTGTCTCTCGGATCTCGACTACAATTTTGAAAAGTGTTATCCCTCTTGATCTTGGCCTTCGGGAAGGTTTCAACTTCCTGCGCACTCCTTGCATTCCAGGGATTTTCGATAACTCGGATCTGAAGGATTTCTTGAAAATAAATTCTTCTCGCCCTCCTGACATTCTCCTCTTTCTCGATGCACAACTTGCAACAGATTCTTACGCAAGGTTTGATTTCTTGCAGATGACTATGCACCCCTTGCAGTAATCACTTTGCACTCCTTGCAAAGGGGAAAGTTTCGTGCTATCTCTTCTGAGATTCGGAACCAAAATAGATACTGTCAATACACTCCTTGCATTCTGTGTGCATGCCTTGCACTAATTCAATAGAAGAGAAATAATTGAAACTTATATTAACATTCACATTTTCATCTACTCGTAACGAAATTCATTCATTCATTCATGAAAACAAAATAACAGGGAATTGCAAACAATGTCCACACCATGCATTGGGTCAATTTTCCTTTGTTATCTTCATTCAAAAATAAAAGTGGCTACAACTATAATCAAAACAACAACTGAAATTAAGAAATCTCCTACTAACTTGCAACAGCCTCATTTGTGTGTACAAAACCTCTATTTATCTTAGAGGGTCCTTAGGGTTCCCCCCGACTACTTGTCTACTCCAAAACCTAACCTAAAAACTATCTTAGTTCAGTCTCATTCCAGAGAAAGAGTGGAAACTCCCACTTTGCTCGTGATCATTCAAGCATGCTTCAAAATATTTCCTAGTGCTGAGTTCAGGCGTGATTCAAAGTATTCGTCGTAACTGCCAGCATTGAGATTTCGAAAATATTCCCAGGCGTTGAGTGGTCCTGCTCCGCATGCTTGCTAATGATGCTCATGCATCACAAAGGTATGAAAGTGTTTTTCATGGTCAATGTTATTCATGTAATGAATATGGTCACAAAGATTTGGAATGCAGATCTTATGCAGGGATAAATAATGAAAGATTTCATAACACCATAATGTGTTGGAGATGTGATCAAGTAGGACACATTGTTGTTCACTGTCACAACATTAGATGCTACAAATGTAGTGTATTTGGAAACAAATCCTAGGATTGTTGGAACACAAGAAGAAATTCCATGATGAGGACTTCATATAGCATGACTAGAAGAAGGAATAAAGTAAGGAAGGGAGACATCTCTTAAAATATGGAAGCTAAGATCTCAAGTTATGAGAAGCAGGGACACCTTCAGAAGTGGGTGAAGAAGATTGAACAACCAGACAAGAATGGAAGCCTTAAGGAAAGCTCAAGTGTGTCATCTACTAAAGCATATGCGGGTGATAGTGGTAATAGTCGCATACATACATCGGTTGACCTTGAATAGGTCGCTTACATATGGGAGTTGTCTATGAAGCAAGTCGCATAAATGTGGTAAATCCTAGGGAAAAGGGCTATGCACATGGGTTGTAGCTTGATGTGATGGTATAATTCTGTGTTGCAGAGTCTGACATAGTTTCTTGTAGGTTCTGAGATTGTTTGTTGCATGTTTTCATGATTACATATTGAATTATGTAAAGTGATGATATAAAATGAAAGGCTATATTGGATGCATGGCGCTAACCAATGAGTATGGATTGAGGCATTTTTTCGTTGAATAACAATGATGGTTATGACAGTGAAGTTATGGCACTTTTTTTATGAGATATATCATGATGATGCTAGCTAGATATATTGAAGCACACTTCTAGTACATGTTGGATTCCTAACATATCTACTATAGTGATTGGAGTTTGAGGCCGATCTGTTGGTTTGTATAGCTAATACATATTTGAGTTTCATTGATATGTCTTATGATGTATTATTGGAAACATTTCTGTTGGATATTTAGGTGCATGCATTTGGGATATGGTTGGACTACATATTGGGACATGTAGTTGGTGAGTTAATGAGGTGATCATGTTGTACATCATTGATGATATTGAAATATAGTTGATGCATGATTGATACACTTCTAGTACATTGGTAGAGGCACCTACTAGTACTTGATTGGCATGTGTTTTGTGGTGGACTGTTCATACGTGCATGAGGATTCATTTTGTTCTAGTATTGAAGCATGGTTGACATACTTGCTTGGTACATGTGTTGATACCTGTTGATGGGCATGTTTGGTACACTCATAGATGGTATATGTTTGGATTATAGTACTTGGATAAAAGTACACCATTTCTATTACTTCAATAGCATATACTTTGGTACATGACATATGGGATGATATAGTTGATACACTTGATTGATTGAGATACATGATTGTGATACTTGGTTCATGGTGGAGACATATGACACTTGATTGACATGTTGGTAGATGCACATGGTTGACATATTGGTAGATGCACATGGTTGGCATGTTGGTAGAGGCATATTGTGTTGGTTGTGGAGCCTGATTATCTTCTTGATTCAGAGGTCCTTTCTTTCAGTCGTGTTTATACCCCATGAAGACTTTACACCCCAAAATTATGTACACTCTTCCACGCGGGGGAGTGCAGAGGGGGGTTACCCTTGTAAATGTATATTTTAATTTCATTGTAAATCTGGATTGTTCATTATAAGGTCGCAGATCTAACGGTAGAAATCATGTTAGGGTATTTTTCCCTAGAAGGAAACCCTCTTTTATTAGGTAAATGTATTGTGGATAAGTATGTGAGTGAATATTGTAATCTGAGATAAGAGACTGTCAGAGAACGAAGAGGAAGTTACAACGGGTTTGTTGTAGGTTGTATCCCTTCATTTGTTGGATAATAATAAAGGAAGGACCTAATAATTTCTCTGGTGGATGTAGCCCACACTGGGTGAACCACATATATTTGTGTCTCTATTGTACTATGTAACTTATGTGTTTTGTTTCCACATTTGTTTTATTTTATTGCTCCACAGTCTTGTTTTTCTAACATATTGTTGATACACTCCATTGATGATATCTTATGGCATATTCTATGGTATTTATGTACATGGGTGTTGTGCATGGTGGACACATAGTTTGGCACATCATGTGTTAGTTCATGATTCTCTATTTCATTATTGACATGTATTTTGCTTCATGATGTATTGTTATGGCACAAGTTTTTATGCATGGACAGGTCCAAGGATTGTCATAGAAAGAACAGTTGTTCTATGATTGAGTTGAGCAGTGGCATTTGCAGCATAAGCATATTGTAGTGGTAGCATATTGTTTAGATTGCAAAGAATATAGGGGGAGACTGATCCGGATTATTTTCGGCATGAAATGAGAGCGGAGATATAACATAAAAATATTCAGAGATATTGCAAGAGAGACAACAATATAACAGAGATATAGAGGAAATATAAACAGATTCACAGATATATAGTAATACATGATTTCTATTAATGAAATAAATGTACAGAGACTGTAAAAGTACAGAGTGAAAGACTCGCTAGAATGGTGGTAGCTTATCTCTGAGAAGAGATGTGACGGCTACTCGCGTCCATGAAAAGATGATTACAATGAGGCTCTAGAGGCCTTTTTACAATAAACGGGAATGCCAAAAGTCCTAGACATCCAAAAACCTAACCCTAGGAGATGAAGCGCCAAAAGTCATGTGGGCCCTGTTTGGGTAAGTGAGTACATCAACTTCCTGGGGTCGTAACTTTTGCATACGATCTCCGTTTTAGGCGTGTGATAGCTCGTTGGAAAGGTATTGTTGAGGAGATTAATTTTGGGGGCTCATAACTCCTTCAGATATCATTGAGACCCTCGATCTCGAAAAGCCTTCATTTGGACCCTCAAAATGGCCCCGGAAGTTAAAACCTGCTAAAAATAGTAAATTGTCAAAATGGCCAGAAAACTGTTTTGAGCCATTTGGAAATGGTGGGTGGCCACCGATATCCACCTGGATCAGAGACATACCCATAGGGGGATTCATTCTTCCTCCAATGATTCTAGGAAGAAAGAGCCCTATACTTGGAGAAAGAGCACAGAGTCATAATTCCAGGGGGAGAATGAGCGATATATCTTTAGCATTACATCAGAGTGATATCCCTTTTTCAAAAGGGGAGATATTATTAAGAGGAATATCAAAGGAATTTAGCAAGGGGTAGCAACCCCAAGGAGAGAATGACCCTTTTCCATTTATGTCAAAGGGGGAGAGATAGTCACATTGATGTGATTGATGATTATTGATGTCGATCAATGCCTTGTCTACATGTTGACATCAATGATTGGTTTTGACATCAATGTTGGTATTGCCATCAATGCCAAATGGGGATATTGTTGGATCATGTTGTCATTTATGAAAAAGTTTTAATTAATTGATGTCAAATGATTGATGTCAAGTGATTAATTGATGCCAAATTATTGATTGACTGATTTCATAGTAACAATGTCTTGTCATAGCACACTAATTTAATATGTATTTTCATTGATATGTGATGTATAGATGAAGATGGATCAATGTGGTTTCATTGGTATATGAAGCATTGTTGGATTGATGTAAAGACGAATCATTATTATCTTATCATGGTTGATAAGGTGTACAAATGGATGAACTCCAAAGTGGTCCCCTTATGGTGAAATCCCTCATGGGAAGATGCTTTGTGGTTGATTTATCCTTGAAGTATGATTAAGAGAACGCATACTTAAATGTGAAATAATGAGATGATTATCATTGAATTTGTTAGTAAAAATATCCTAGATGGATAGTGCTTGTCATGCCATTTCCAGTGGTATGTGGAATTTCAAATAACTCCTCATGGTTTGAGAGTTATGGCCCTACGAAGATGAAGGACCCTCATATGTTGGCTTGAAGCCCCAGGAGGTCAAAGAAGTCAAAGTGCTTTAAAAGAAGAAATTGTTATTTAAATGGTAAAGAAAAGTGACAAAGTCAAGGAGGAGTATTTAAACAATAAAGTGAGGTGACAAAGTCAAGGAGGAATATTTAAATGATAAAGAAATGGAGAACTTTCTAATTATGGAAGATGGTTAACCCTAAAAATGAGGAAAATAGCTTAAGTGACCTACAAATGTGTTAAGTGACCCTGAAATGGGTTAAGTCACCTAGAAGATGCTTCTAAGGAAGATACTTAGAGAGTATAAATAAGAGGCAAGGGTCTCTTATGTAGAGCATCTCTTATGCATCTCTTGAGCATGTGTTGAAGATCTATTCTTAGAGAGAGGAGATCTGGAGGATCTCATGGATGCATCAAAGTTTCGGCAAGTCTGAGATCATGACGGAAAAAGTCTTGGAAGTTCAAAAAACCTAGTTTCTAAGGTATACGCAGACTGAAATGAGTCAGGGTGCATAATGTTGACAATTAAAATCACAATGAGGATTTCACACACAAAGTATTTCTTAAGCGTAATAATTATAAGCTAATGAGATATATAATACTAGTAGGTGGGACCCCCTTGTAGATTGGGAGATCAGATATGGTTCTTATTTCATGTTTATGCTTCTATTTGACATCGCTTACATGGTTCTACATCATTGATGAAATCTGTGTTTTATTAGAAATGAATAAGGCATGTTATGTGTTGGTTCTAATTGCGACAAGTGAATAATGGGTAAGGCATGTTATGTTTTGTTCCAAGCTCTAATTTCATGTTACGATGGCCTATGTTATCCATTGCTACCATTTCTACCTGTCCTCAATTTGTTACTTTGACACCTGGACAATAGGCATGTTAGTAACAATACATAAGAGCAGTTTAAAAGAGGCAAAAGCAATATAAACAAAATGAAAAAAAGAAAAGATTGAACTATGCTACACTACATGCATTGAAATTAGAATGGTCATTGTTAATCCTAGCTAACAAGTTAATTGCAATGGGATTTATTGAGTTATATAGTTGACATGCATTATTGTACAATTTGAAAATGGTAAGATGTGATGAGGGTGGCTCTCTTGGCAATTAGTGGATGTTGGTTTTGATCCATGGTTCAATTGAATGAATTGATGGATTAGTGGTATGGCATGTACTAAGGAATTGAATGATTTGAGGGTGGAGGTGCGTGCATTTACTGCACGTCACTCCAACTCCTTCCACTAGCCTCCACCCTAGTTGGGCCATTGTTCAACTCTGTTTTGTTGTAATTAAGCTCCTACTTTCAAGTAGAGGAAAAACCACTTGGCCAAGATCGCTTTTTTAAGGTGATTTTTGTTACAGGTATGTATTTTATCCATCCATGAATCTTCTCTGGTTATGAAATATATATTGGCTTAGGATTTATGGGTTTGTGCTTTCCTTAAGTATGGTAACTATGCAAATTTGTGATATTTTTCTGAAATGAAACGTGGATGGTTTTCATTGCAATAATGGTTGAAGTCACAATGTTATTGGTCGTTCTGAGTGTTAGCATCCATAAAGGGTCTATGTCATTCTTGAGTGTTTTAGTTGGAGGGTTTCATTTGGGCTAGAGTGGTTGGTTGTCTCCATGCATTCATATCACCATACCTAGTCTTTTGTTGTTGTGGGGTTTAATAGTTTTGAAACACCTTCTGTCACAGTGTTTCACTTGGGTATGGGTTGTTTATGCTACTGATGGTTGCGTAGTGGGTTATATTGTTTTTTCTCGTCTTTGTTTTATCTCAGTTTTGTTAGTTGGTTGATTGGGAGAGGCAAGAGGGTTATAACCTGCATGTTCTAAGTGTGTTGCAAGGCCAAATGGATCCTTTTCTCCTATATTCATAGTCTCTCCTATCTCGTGCACTGTCACACTGTCTGCGAAGTCATTGGTGGTATACCCTGTGTGTGTATCATTGATCTCATAGGTTCTCACCTGATGATGGGAGTCGACACCAATCTCCCTATATTGGTCCACAGAGAGAACCCTTGTTTTCTTAATCCCGGTTGTTGATAAGAGGGAACCATATGTCTTGTCGGGTATACTATTGATGTTTATGGATTGGTGGTGCATCATTGACAGTGTTTGATTACTGGCTCGCCCCTTTGATTATTTTGACAGTGGTGTTGGTTGGTATTTGGTCACTGCAATTGGTTATTATAACAATCTAATGGATAAGCTCAAAATTGTTAATTGGTTGATCGAGGATATGGGATCGAATATACAGTCATTGTATTTTACATTGTGATTATTGAATTGTTGACCAACATTAGTTTTAATTGGTTAAGTCACATCAATGCTTCTTGCTTTATGCGTGGGTATATGTGGCATTCCGACAAAATGTTAGGTTGAGTTAATGATTACTGTGATTGTCTGTTTTAATTTCTATGGGAGTATTGTAATTGTAAGGATTATGGTATGGCCATCCACTGTATATGCTATGGATATTATTGATTGTGCCATCAAAGATGGTCACGGGTTTTAAAAAAAATGGTTTTGTTGCAAATTTGGTCAAGTTATAAGATGAGATCAGGATTACTATTGCTACCTCGTTATATTAATTGATAGCCCAACATTATGGGTGTTTAGATTTAGATTTGTTGGACTCGTACAGTCACAAAAATACTATGTTTTTTATCAAATGGTCTGTGTATTCCAAGCATAGTATGAATTAAAATGTTGATTGTTGTCTGTGTGTTTAGGTGACAAGTCAAGATCTTTGCAATTAAAATAATGATGGTTGTATTTGGATGTATGTTATATGCATTGATGAATATCATGCATCATAGTAGAGATAGACACAGGTTATGTGACAGTTTAACCCCAATGCAATTTAATTATTAAATGAATTGAATGACAGAATCAGGCATGACATTTGAGTCTGTATTTGATGATTGAAATAATTTGTGGGTAGTGGTTGATGACTTGATATTAGACAGAGTAGAAATAAGCTATTGATTGTTCATTTGGGTATTTAAAAAAAATATTAAATGGATAAATGAGAAGAAACATAACTCCTCTACAGATTATTGTGGAATGCATATTGTCTTGTTTTTATGACATTGTGTTACAGATTCACTGCGAACAGTGAGCAAGTTAATGCAAAGAATTGTTTGAATTTTACATAGTAGCTATTCTTTTGGCACAATTGTCATTTTGGTTGGTGTTGGATCTTTTAAATTGACATGGAATCATTTATGGATTACTTGATTAATTTTATGAATAGTACCTGTTCTCGTTCCCTACCATTACTTCCCTTTTCTCTAATTACAACCCCCTTTCCTTCCCACATCCATTTTCACTCCATGTTCTTAAAGTTTAATTACAATTAAGAGAATTATATTTTGAAATAATAGTTTCTTGGTTGGAACACAATCATATATTCTTTGGTTTACATTACAGTTGATTGTTTTTTGTCTTTGAGTAGTAACCATGATTCTTTTCCCTCCCATTTTATCATTTTTCGCTCAATACGAACCCCTCTCATATCCCATAACCTTTTTTCACCCCCTGCTCATTGACAACAATTGAACAATTTGTATGAATTCGATTGCATGAGTCTGATATGTTGTTGAACCAAAATATATTTCATATTTTTAAGGAGTTTTCATGGATGGTTGTTAAAGGGACTACTTGATAATCAATCATCCATGTAGGAATGAGATTTTTTAGCCGAGGGAGAGGTTTTTGGAACAGAGGCCCAAGAAGGACAATATTCTCTATACACTTTGACACTGACTCACAAGATTTAGGCCAGTTGTTTCAGGCTGGATTTTTCAATTGGATCGAGCAAGGAGTGGTCCAACCTAGGCCTGAAAGTCCTCCCTTCCAAGCTCCACAAGCCCTTGGTATTCTCGTTCCCCCTCATGTCTCATTGCAACCTGAGGTTCCCAAAAATGATGGATGTCAAGAGATTGTCCACCTAACAGTCTCCCAACATCGTGGTTGGCCCAATTTTTCCTTACTTGATTCCCCACCTATTAACCAGATTTACAAAGTTGCAATTGTCCACTCACCAACTCAGTCCTTTCATGCTAGAAAAATGTTGGAAACCGAGGCCCACCATGCTCATGACAAAGGAAAATCCATTGTTTCCCCTTCCTCACCCTCCAATAGCTCAGATAAATCTGTGTCTTCCCGAATGGATTTGAGGGACGATTGTTCTCATGTGATCAATGCGATTAGGCCTAAAGGCTCAGTGCAGCCAAAGGAAAATTCAGAGAAATCAAAGGGTGACAATAGAAATCAAGGAAAGATTGCATCTCAGAGTGGAAAATATGGTTTTTAAGTTCTATTTTATTTATTGTTGATGAAAGTTGAGTTTAGAAGTTTTGGACATGTTTTCTTTGGATATATGAATAATATATTTTTTGAAAATAATTTCAAATATCAATGAGATAAATGGTCAAATGTTAATGTGATGATGGGAGGCACAAGGAGGGTTTTTTTTTCTTAATTAACTAGTTATGCTATGATTTTTAAGAGATAAAGGGGGTCACAAGGGGCCCCACCTACTAGTTATTATTTATTTAGATCCCTTATTATGATTTATTGATTTCCCCCTTAACTAAAAAGTTTGAACTTTTAATTAACTTAACTAATGAGTTAGTTCAACTACTTCAACCAATTCTAATTTTCTTAAAGGCAAAAAGAAAGGGAGGAACAAAGGGAGGATAGAACGAGAAGCATACTAAGGTTTTCTCTTTGATTTTATGTTGAGATAATTTAGTTTTCATTCATTCCTTAATTTATCACAAGACTAATTATTTTTTATGATAGCAGGTTCTTATTGTAGACAACAAGATTCAAGGATGAATTACATCATTCAAACACTTTGTTTTCAGAGGTGCTGATCTATCTTTGATAGTCTGTGTAGACTTGTCTGTTTGTGAATTAGTTTTCATGACTGATAAAGGCTATTGTGCAGAGTCGAGTGGGAATAAATATGTGGCAAGTTGATCCAACTTTTATAGTTCAATTTTTTTATTTTCTGTCAGAGGTCATTTTGTATGTTCCATCGGGGATGTCTAAGTTTGACTTTGGTCCGAAATTTCTACATGAAAATTTGTAAAGAGAATGACTCTTTGGTGAATTGAAATGAAATAAAGGATTGATTTATATCTCATCTTTCTTGATTATCATCTTGGTGTCTTTATTTATGTCTCTACATTTATTTCAGCAACTATTATATTCAAAAAATCATATTAAAATGAATTTTCCAACAAGCTTTTATTTGTAAAAAATACTAGCCTAAGCTCTTGTAATCAATACTTGCGAGTTAGGATTCTATTTTGATGGCTATAAACTTAGGGTGACATTCCCATCTATTTTTCTTTATCCAAACAAAATCTGAAAATTCTTGAGTAAGATCAATTCATATCTTTTCCTCAACATTTATTTGGCGACCATACTAGGGAGAACTTCAATATCTCTCTGGTTAATTTTTATACTAGATTTTCATCGACAAATATATTTTTTTGATATTGATTCTTTGATTGTTTTGTTTCTTAATGACTGTACCTGTTACGAGGCAGCCCAATATCGAGCTCGGTCTTCATGATCAAACCAACATTGCTTTAAACCCGTTTAACACCATTTTAGACATTGCTAATACATGTGCTGAGCTTAATCATTCACGGCAAACAATTGAACGAGATATTAGTGCCCAAGAATGTTGGGAAGCTAGACGTAGACAACCTAGAAATCAGCAATAACCTTCTTGTTTCTTCAATTTTGGCCTTTCTTTCATGTTCTTAGACTCTCGTGTTTCTAGAAGAAGAAGAGGCTTATCACCTAAAATTAATCCTATTGATGAAATAGGAAGAAGGAAAGTTGTGTTATCTACCCAACAAAGTGATCTAAGAAGAAATTTGTCTAATTCATCCAGTTTGTCTTTATTTTCCTCATATATCATCCACAAGATGGCATCTAGTGGTGTCTCTGGTGGCACTGGAAGTTCTTCTTCTTCTCAGTATTCATATTCGTCAGTGATTGGTAGCTTATATAGCCACCATATCCCTATCCAATCTACCAAAAATCCCACCAAAGTCATTAAAATGTATGGAATTTTTCAGTTTGAAGAAGACACCACAACCACACTGTGGCATGCGTTCTCTCCTCTTAACCTAGCACCTCTTACTCATCCGCTTCCTAAATTCAAAGAACATCTTCCTAGGTTTTCAGGAAATAACATTGCCACTACAAATGAACACCTGGTGGCATTTTCTAATGCTTGTCATAACATAGGAGCCAATGCCAATGATACTTGCATGTGCTTATTCGTCAATTCCTTGGAAGGAAAGGTTATGACCAATTTCTTTGACCTTCCTCCGAAGATTTTGTCTACTTGGGAAGAGTTAATATATTGGTTCAGATCTATTTACGGGCAATCTAAAATCCCAACCGAGAAGTTAGGGGAATATAATAATGCTACCTACATGGATGGTGATACCATCAACTCTTTCAACTTCTGTTTCACTAAGTTATACAATCAAATCCCTGAACTCATTCCACCTTAGAACCAAGCCACTTTTATGCATTACTACAATGCATTACCTTCCCCTTGCCATCATAGGCTTGAGGAAAAATCCATTGATAATATTGATTTCTCTCTGCATCCTTGTTCATATTATCAAGAATAGCTTGAAAGAACAGGTATTCCTCAGGGAGAATTGGTTAAACAAACATACATGTCTGCCCTCTTACAACTAGTACAAAACATGAATAATCATATGATAGCATTCGAGCGAAAGGGGATTGTCTCCCCTGTCACCCGTATAGCTTCATCCTCTTCTGCACCCCCCTTTATAAATCCAATTGAAAATAATTTTCAACCTAAATCTATATTTCCTCGAAGTTGGTGTAACTTATGTGAGGAACACCATGAGGAAGCCACATGTGAGGTAAGGAAGAGTGCCAGAGATAAGATCTTTGGTAAAATATCAGAAACTACTATCGTTGTCGTATATTTTGTAGAGACAAAAAATTTCATGATCATAAATACTAAGGACAAAGCCTATGCTCCCAAGGGAAATTGGATCCTCCCCGCAATTCTTCTAGCGCGAGCTCATCCTCACCCACTTCTACTTTTCAGGTTCCTAAGGTTTCTGACAATCAAGGAATAACATATCCTCTCCCCTCTTCCAAGTATAATATCTTGAATCAGTTGGCCAACATCAAAAAAGATGCAACCCTTCTAGACATGGTCTTCGTCCCTGAGAAACAGAGGCATATGAAACAATTCATGGAAGGAAAATATTTCATTGTAGCCAACCTATTTGAAGAGGAAAATGAAGAGGATTCATCTGTAAATAAAGTAGGTGTACATAAATTTAGATACCCTATAAAAAATACCCCTTTTTATATTTTTGTACATATTATGGATAAGATCACCCATTGGTGCCTCATTGATGGTGGTTCGGGCCCAAGTGTGATGTCGAAGATTATTATGGAAGAGATAGTCTTTTCTTGTACAAATGAAAACACCAGAAGCATGCTCTCCTAAAATAGCCTACTATAAACAATCATAGGTGAGATTAAAGATTTAACCTTAGTTTTGTCCGCACACCCTAAAATAAGGACAAGCCTTCGTATTAAGGTAATCGATATGCCTGTAAGCAATTACTCAATTATCTTGGGAAGAGATTGCCAAGACTTAATAGGGGGATACCTCTCACTCAACATAACACACTTATCCATTCCTCGGAATGGTAAAAACATTATAGTCCTTAGAGAGGGAAGGATTTCACCTTATATAGAGAGTGTCCCACAACCAAATGTAAACTATATCGAGGAGGACCCAGGAGTGTATTCTATCTTTGTTGAGGAAGATAACATTCCCCTGGAACAAATTGATTTAGATGATGATATATGGCACATGCTCTTTGATGGTTCACACTATAATGAAGGTAATGGGGTTGGCATTATCTTGGTCTCCCCTGTAGGGAAAATTCATAATTTGCCTTACAGGTTGGAGTTTTATTGTACGGACAATTTCACTGAATTCGAAGCTTTATTATTAGCCATTGAAAATGCCTATAATCTTGGTTGTGGTCACCTTTCAGTTTTTGGAGATTTTGAGCTTGTTGTGAACCTGGTATGTAAGATATACTCTCTTAGCAACAAGATGATGGAAAAATACACCCAAACTTTTTGGGCGCTTATCTCGAACCTATTATCTTTCAACATCACTCATGTTCATAGGGAGTTGAATTCAATGGCTGATCGGTTAGTTGTCTTTACAACTTCTCCTAATCAACAACCTTTGCCTCACAAGCCTGATTTTTCTTTTCAATATCTATATCTTCCACATATCCTTGACAATGTATAATCTTGGTAGGCCCTCCCTAACAATGAGAGAGTTTGTGCTTTCATTAAAGATGAACCTCTTAATCCCAAGGAAATTATATCCATAGAAGAAAAAAAGATTCCTAAGGGCTTGAGTCCTCTTGAGAGTTTTTTTTCTTTGAGTGATGTAGGCAATAAAGAAAAAAATAGAGAAGAGGAGTCAAGAAAGAAGGTGGGTCAAACAATCTCCTCGAATATTGGGGAACTTGAATATTCAAAGAATGTTAAAATAAGTTCCCAATGTTCTGATAAAGAAAAAATGAGGTTTGTCAAGATACTTGGTGAATTTCAAGATGTTTTTGCTTGGTCTTATAAGGATATTCATGGTTTTGATCCTGGTATTATACAACATTTTGTCCCCATAAAGGAAGGCATGCAACAAGATAGGAAAAAACAAAGACCTATTAACTCTGCATTTAAAGAAACTTTTCAAAGAGAGTTGGAAAATTTCTTAAGGTCTGGGATTATTTTTCTAGTATACCCTGAACGGGTTTCCAATTGGGTACCTATTCCGAAGACCACCGATCATATTAGAACCTGCATTATTTTTCGCACTATCAGTCAGGCTATTATAAGAAATCCTTTTCCTCCTCTCAATATGAAAATAATTCTGCAACAGGTTGTATGGTCATAGATGAGGCCCTTGACAATTTTATGGGCTACAGTAAAATCAAGGTAAAAGGGGCAGATACTCACAAAACCACTCTTATCGTGAATTGGGGTACCATGACTTATAAATGCCTATTTTTTGTCTTCCCTGATGCAAGTAATGCTTTTAAAAGACATAGACAGACAACTCTGCAGGAATTGGTCAGTATCCATATCTATCGTCATGACCTAATTGTGTACGTCAAAGGGATGATAATTACCTTCGAGTTCCAAGTGTTATTTCCGGGTCCTTTAAAAATTTATTTTGTCCTGGATACTAAATCTGTAACATCCCTCTCTGGTGCACTCACCAAACTTATTCTTTGAGGACACTTGCTCGCAAGTGATCTAGATTTTTATGATGATAAAACACTTATCCTTGATGATGATGCGTTATGATCTATGACAGGATGTTTTACTATGGTTGTATACAGGTGCTATTGACTCAGTTTATTTGAGTGTGGAGGGTTTTTGACCTGGAGGATGTAGAGGCATCGACGGAACCCTTGGACTCTAGATTGAGTCAGGGAGTGTGATATTGAGTTGATTTATTTACCATGATATTTATTGATTTGATGATATGTTATGACATGATGGTTGATTATGCAGGCTGACGATAACTTGCCAACCAAACTCACATATGGAGTAAAGGGGCCACACACAAGTTCCAGAGATATTGAGGGAGAGGTGTAGACAACAGCCCTGCCACAGCCTACTATCACTCCCGCCATGGCTCGAACTATAGGTTAACGATTACCTAGTTCGAGAGGATCCACGATGCCGTGAGGGCAGACTACGACAGTTGCTCATGACGATTCTAAGGGGCGCGCAATAATGCGGGGGCCTTATTCCTTAGAGCCCTTAGTCTCCCACAAGTTCACCTAGCGGAGTGTTGACTCCAGGGGTTATAGATGTCTACCAATCCGTCAAGTCAGCAAGTGGTACCCTTGGAGCACGTGGTGCATCCTGAAGGGCACATCGCACAAAGAAATACAAGTCAGCGAGTGGCACCCTTGGAGCACGTGGTGCATCCTGAAGGGCACGTCGCGCAACAGAAGCAAACGAGGCGAGTGACACCCTTGGAGCACGTAGTGCGTCCTGAAGGGTACATCGCATGGATGATGATGATGATACAACCTAGATGACCCTAAGACCTTAACGCCTGATAAAATTCTTAAAACGACTCCCCTAATTAAATTGTCGCCCTGTTCAAATCAAAACCTAAATTAAAACATCTCTAAGATAATTTGGACAAGCCCTAAGAAAAGGTCCTACAAAAGTAAACCTAGGGCGTAAACTAAAACCCTCCTAGGTGTTAATTAAAGTCTTCTTAAAAGTAAAGGGGGTAAAGTAATGAGGGAAATAAAGTAAGTGAAACCCATGGATTTTAAATGATAAAGAAGAAATAAAATGTATTAAAGTGTGGGAGTATAAAAGCTACGAATTTAAAAATGTTTTGAAAAGATTAAAAACCGCATATATCTTTTGGGTTTAAAAATAAAAATAACAAGAGATAATTAAATAATAGAATTAAAGAAACTAGAAATAAAGGAAACCTAATAATGGAAAGTAGGGGACATAGGGTAAAAAGAAAAAATGAATCAACATTTAGGAGTTACTAAAAATCAACAACTTCGTTTTAGGAAATTTATTAAAAGCATGAGAGGGGATCTAGGAACCCTAGGAGTAATTTAAGGAGAGATTTTTGGGGGAGTGAGGGAATTGAGTCTTTTAATTATTAAAAAGAAATTAATTTTTGGAGAACCATAGGGATGAGAGACACTTGGATGACAGAGAATGTTCTGAGGTTTGTCATTAAAAATTAAATTAATAATAATTTAGGAAAGTAGGTGGGTCTCAAATTTCTATAAATGAAGGGGAAAAGAAGGAAGAGGGATGAACGGTTAGCGTAACGTTACGCTGCCGAATTGTGGCTTAACAGATTGCTTGTGAGGAGTTGGGTTTATCTCAGCTGTATTGGAGTGGTATCTCAGCCGTGGAGGTGAGTTGAGAAGCTAGTCTTATCTCTGGTTCTTGTGTGGCCCCTTTGCGGCTCGGGGGGCTAAGGGGGAAGCAGAGTACCCCTAGCGTTGGATGGGAGGTACCGGTGAGATTTCTGCGATCGGCGAGCGGGAGCGGCAAGGAGAGCTGACGCGGCACGGAGCGTGGGACGTCTTCCGAAGCGGGCGAGAGGCAACGGTATGAATTTTTACATTCTGGTAGAGTAGATTGTCTAGTTAGTCTCTTAGGCGATTATGATGCATTATGTGTAATATGTGGCTTCAGTCGTTGTGGTTCGCTTTTGTATGCTGCGGCGATATCTTTCGGGAATCTTTGTTGGGTTAAAATTTGTTAATGGATGTGGATTTCTGGAATTTTCATGTTTATATTTCGTTGTTGTTGATGATGGTAGTGAGATGTTTTGGGAAAAATTTATTGTGTGGGTTTTCCTTGAGTTTGGGCATTCCTATAGATTGATTCGGCATTCTGCTTCTAGTTTTCATTTATGCATTCGTAATTTCAATCGGGCGTTTTCCTTCTGGGTTGGGCGTTGGGCGTTCTGGATTCGTTGTCATCCATGGAATGCTGATTCATTTTGCGTTGACCTACATTTTCTTGGGATTGGGCATTTTTACCTTACACCGTGAGCGAATCTGATTTTAGGCGTATTTATTTTAAGCTGGAGCGAATCTTCAATGGGCGTTTTGTTTTATGCCGTGGACACTATCTTTATGTGGCATTTGGTAGTCATTGGGCATTTTGTACAGTGGGCAAATATGTACAGTGACGTTCTCTTTTTTTTATATGCAGTAACGATTTGGGGTCTGTAGGCGATTTCCTTGTTTACCGGTAATTCGTTTTTATAAATAGGCATTTCGTTCTACTGCACAGGCATTTGAATAAGCATACCGGAAATTTGTTTTTATAAATAGGCATTTTGTTCTACTGCACTGGCATTTAATAAGCATACTGGAAATTTGTTTTTATAAATAGGCATTTTGTTCTACTGCCCAGGCATTTGAATTTAACCCGAAGCAAACTTTGTCTGCGATCTAAAGCTTAATGAACAACCTGGATTGATGTATTCTGTCTAAACTTAGATTTTCATTTAAGGGATTGTCCGAAATTTGGTTGCTGAATGATACAATAGCATTTTGTTTACTGGACCTGTTAAACGGTGGCTGAATGCGCCCTGTTGTTTTCGAAGACCACCTCTAAATGCAAGTCGATACAGCCACTACAAAACGAGTTATGATTTTGCTGTAGAATTAATATTTATGGAACGTTTGCTGTCACTCGACAGGGTTATCAATCTTCCAGACATTATCAATTCGTTTTGAAACGAATTAATAAACTGTCGTAGTCATGAATCGTTCTGTATTGGGTTCTGCTTCTGCCACACATTTGTATGCATGTATTCCTGGGAGTTAGCGCATGCAGTGGGCTCGTGCCAGTGAGAAGCGCCCTTCCCTGCATCAAATCATCCTACAAATCCACTGAGAGTTAAACCGCCCTGCTCCAAAATCAGCGAAATCCTTTAAACCGAGCATTTAGACTTCTCAGATTAGAATGTATGCTTTTAATTTGTGACTGTAGCATATACTTCGTGATTGTGGTGTATATTAGCAGATTAGAATATGTCAGTTGCCAGCGATAGTAGCGTACATGCTTATTTGTGAATGTTTATTACCATTATTCGAATCTGACCAGTTGATAATTATAGTCGGGAACACAGGCTACCTTTAAGGAAAATACATTCAACTTAAACAAATAGGTTACGGTACAGCTATGCACATAATATAATCATGACGTGTTGTAATTAAATGGAAATATAAATGATAAATTAGGATGCAATATTATAATCATGACGTGTTGAAATTTAAAGGCAATATAAACGATATATTAGGAATGCCATTTTAGAATCGTTGGGGAAAAATTTGTTGTTATAGTTGTTTTGCTTTTTTTTGCAGTTGTTTTTCCTCTATTTCATTATTGTCATTAAAACGTTATCATTGTAAATTGCCCTTTTAATATGATGTATATTGAATAATTACAAATAGATGTCACCCCTAATTCTGATGTAATTTTTTTTGTTGACATCTTCAATTAATGGTTGTCTTGATCATTGTCATTGGTAATGGTGATAGGTGGTCAAATTCCAAATATTGTACTCTTAATTTATTGACATTTTAATATGGTTATTTACATATTGCCTTTTTAAAATATGTGATGGTATTGTCAATTATTGGGATACTTGATGTTATTTAGCATGATGTTACTTATGTCCTTTTAATGTTGTTATTTAGATGTGACATTTTAATTATCCTTATATAGGGCCCCTTATTAAAATACTGTTATTTAATTAAGGTCATTTTAATTATTGTAATTACTATATCTTGTCATTTGTAAATATGATGGTTTTTGAATATTCAAATATGATGATAATTTTATTGATATAGGTGAAGAAAAATGTTATGGCATACCGATGTCATGGAAATATTGTTTAAAAACTCGTAATTTTAATGTATCGTTGAAATAGGAAGTTGTGTTGTTCTTCCCTTATAAACAAGATGGCAAGATTAGAGTTGAAACGTATGACCATTACTTATTTCAGTGCTATTTTAATCAGAAGGGAGATGATATGGTGGTCTTATTGTAATGTTAGTGTAGTCTCTCGACATTGATAAGACTTACTTTAGTGGAATGCCCCGGATTTATATGCGTTAAATTACTCGGAGTTAGTAAATGAGGGTTGTTGAGTCTGGATTTATGTGGAACTGGGGTGTTCGTTGTCAGAGTCCTTGTCACGCGCCTTCCGTAAGGGGCGTATCCGTTCTTCCTGTTTATGTCGTACTTGATTGCAACCAGTTAGCCGCGCAGTCTGCTTATGTCGGGCAGGGTACAGACCCCTCCTTGTAGCCTTAGTGTTTATGTCGGTGTGTGTGATTTTTCTGTGTAAAGAATCTAGTGCCGTATGAAGAGTCTTGGGCCCTTTAAAGGCAGGGTTTCCACTCTTGCGACACACTTGACAGAGATTACTAGTTTCTGCCTGAGCAGTCGGCCAGGAGCCTGTCTAATCTTCTTCCGAGAAGACATAAGACTAAAAGCCCTGCTTTTCTGTGCAGAAATAGTAAACTCTACTAATGGATTCTCCCTTTGTGACTGTACTGTACTTAACACCTGGTGTCGTTTCCTGCTTACAGCTGCTAGTTGTACGCCTTATATCTAGGGGTGTCAATTGCTTGTTGTCACTGTGATATGTTGGGATTGTTTTGTTGTGTTCATCTTGTTGCGTCTTGTGCTAGGTCGGCTTACTAGTTTCTGCCTGAGCAGTCAGCCAGGAGCCGGTCTAATCTTCTTTCGAGAAGACATAAGACTAAACGCCCTGCTTTCCTGTGCAGAAATAGTAACCCTAACATCTGACTCTTCCCTCTGTGTTCTTACTGTGCGCCCCAGAATGTCTTACTGTTGTGTTGAGCACCTTGTGCCTATGGTCGTGTATTGTTGCAGTTACTCGTTGTGTGCCTTCAGTCTTCTTGTGTTGAACATCATGGTTGCGTCTTGTTGGTTGTCGAGTGGCGTTGTACAGTTAAGTGTGTTGATACTTCTACACGCGCGCACACACCTTAACCCAAAAAAAATAAAATTTTGCACCTGTTTTCAGAGTTGTTGTTGTAACGAGGAGGTTCGTTACATATGGTATCAGAGCGGGTTCGACCCGCGACTTGGGATTCGCTACGGGTTCCGTTGACATGATTATGATTGATTATTCTGTCGATGATCGAGTTGATTGTGTATGTGCAGGAAATCATGGTTAGAGGATGTTGCAAAAGCAGACGAAGGGGTGCTAGGGGAGGAGGCATGGTGCCTCCAGCAGCATCCACGCCTGAGGGGTCTAACCCCCAGGGAGGGAAACAGGTCCTTGGACAGGAGTAGATCGCTGTTTCCGATGTTGTGGGGATGATGAGATATTTCCAACGCATGTCCGAGGCGTTGATCAGCAGATTGGATAGAGATGAGGCCAGGGCGCCGGCACCTGCTGAGGTTCCACCGCCCGCACTGGCCATTACTGGTATCATTCACCATGAACTCGAGAAGGTGAAATTTCTCGAGTTCTTTGGTGCCCCGAACGGCGCAGCCGCTGAGGCATGGTTGGAGAATATGGCGATGTGCTTCGCACTTCGCGATTATACCTCCAACATGAAGTTCAACATGGCGGTCTTCCAACTAAAGGGGAGCGCTCTTCTATGGTGGAAGACGCTGCTACCGTAGCTGAACATGGCCGTCGAAGACATGTCATGGGAACTGTTCGAGGAACGGTTCTGGGAGAGGTATCTTTATGAGGAGTTCATTAAGCGTCATCTCAATGAGTTCAACACCTTACGACAGGGAGTTTGTACAGTGCCCAAGTATGAGGCACGTTTTATGGATCTGCTTCGATATGCTCCGCACCTGAAAACGGAAAAGCTCAAGGTCAACAAATTCGTGTTTGGCCTTAATGGCAGCCTGCGTGCAAAGGTTAGGATTCTGATGCCTCAAACCTTGCATGACACTGTCCAAAAGGCCCTCATAGCAGAGGAGGAGCTTATCAGTGGGGGTTAGACCAGGACTCCAGCGAGACCTGCAGGGCAAGGTTCATATGGTACGCCGCAGCAGTAGAGACCAGTGAGACACACGCTGGGGTATCGTGGCTTCCAGAGGGGATCCACTTTTTCTACACCTCGACGACTGTCGCCTCAGCAGCAGACACCCTACTGAGGACCACAACAGCAGCAACAACGTCGCCCGCAGCAGCATCAGTTTAGGCTTGTTCAGCAGAACAGACCAGCGTTCCGGGACGGTGGGCAGTCATCTTCTACTTCGGGTACCAGGACTAAGGGGCTGAAGAAGGGGTGTTGGACGTGTGGGGAGCCACACTACCAGCACGACTGTCCTGTGGAGAGGACAAGGGCGTCCGGATCAGCCGGACCTACTACAGTGGGAGATATGGGCAAGGCCCATCGAATTCATGCAGCTGTGAATAACAGCTAGGCAGAGCACCAGTCGACTGTGCTCAAGACGATAGGTACTTTCGCTGACCAAACCCTTAGTATTTTGATAGACCCAGGAGCTACCGAGAGTTTCATTTTTGGTGCAGCACTAAAAAGGATTAAGGTCAAGGCAGTCGAACAGGACAAGTTTAGCTTCATGGAGATGGATTTGGGAGCCAAACAGAAGGTCGGAGGAAAGGTTACGGGCTATGCCCTTAATCTAGGAGAGTTTGTCTCGAGGGTCAACTTGTACGTCACGATCTTAGGATATTATGACGTCGTGATTGGCATGGATTGGTTGGAATCACATGAGGCGATACTCAACTATAAGATGAAACGGTTGAGCTTAGTCGATGATGAAGGACAGAGACGTGTGATAGTAGGACGAAACCAAGGAGTATCTCTGAGGTTCATCTCTTCCTTACAGTTACGGAAGAGTATGCGGAAGGGGTGCAAGCTTTATGCGATCCTTGCGCTAAACGAAAAGGAAGTAGAAGAAGGTCTAGAACGCCTTTCGGTGGTGAAGGATTTTGCGGATGTATTTCCAGAGGAGTTGCCTGGGATGCCGCCAGAAAGAGAATTGGAGTTTACTATAGACCTAAAACCAGGGACTGAACCGATAGCGAGAACGCCTTATCGGATGTCGACCCCGGAGTTGCAAGAGTTAAAAATGCAACTGAAGGAGTTGTTGGACCTGGGACTGATACGTCTTAGTGTTTCACCGTGGGGTGCACCCATTATTGTCATTCGGAAGAAGGATGGATCGTGGAGGCTTTGCATTGACTATCGTCAACTGAACAAGGCTATGATCAAGAATCAATACCCCTTACCAAGAATTGACGATCTGTTTGATCAAATGAACGGTGCGGCGGTGTTCTCTAAGATCGATTTGTGATCAGGGTATCACCAGTTACGGATCAAGCAGGATGACGTCCCTAAGAACGCTTTTAAGACAATATTTGGACATTACGAATTTACTGTTTTACCATTTCGACTGACAAACGCCCCAGGGGTATTTATGAGCATGATGAACGGGGTGTTCCACGAGTACTTGGACAAGTTCGTCCAAGTATTCATTGATAATATTTTGATCTACTCTCGGACGACGGAGGAGCATGACGAACACTTGCGCTTGGTATTACAGTGTTTTCGAGAGCACAAATTGTATGGGAAGTTGTCCAAATGCTCTTTTTATCAATCGAGGATTCACTACTTACGACATGTCATCTCCGGCGAAGGTATCGCCATGGATCTAGCCAAGGTTGAGGCTATTATGGACTAGCCTGCGCCAACGAATGTCACAAAAGTGCGTATTTTTATGGGTTTAGCCGGATACTATCGATGGTTTATCGAGGGATTTTCGAAGATAGCAAGTCCGATCACGGAATTGCAGAAGAAAAACAAGAATTTTGTTTGGACAGAGAAATGCGCGGAAGCATTTCGGAGGCTTAAAGAGTTGTTGATGACAACACCGATACTAAAGGTCCCTGACATGGAAGCAAACTTCTTGGTATGCACTGACGCATCCAAGGAAGGTTTAGGCGGAGTCTTGATGCAAGACGGACGAGTAATTGCTTACATCTCGAGAAAACTGAGAAGGCATGAGGAAAACTACGCGACGCATGATTTGGAGTTATTAGCCATCGTATATGCCTTAAAGGTATGGAGACACTACCTGGTTGGATGAAAATTTGAATTAAGGACTGATCATTGTGGATTACAACACATTTTTACGCAAAGCGACCTGAACGCGTGACAATGACATTGGTCGGAATTGCTTAGCGAGTACGACTTCGAAATTACTTACATAAAGGGAACAGTGAACCGAGTGGCAGATGCTTTGAGTCGGAGGCCATGCATCTTTTCGGTGTTGCCTCTGCGAACAAATCTACGTGAGAAGATTCTCACTTTACAGCATGACGATGACTGGTACAAAGAAGTCGAGGATTTTATCGAACAAAATGCTATGATGGTACCATGATATGAGGGATATTCATTTGATAGCAATGGTTTATTGAGGTTTAGAGGTTGGATTTATGTACCGCCAAACGACGAGTTGAGGATGTTGATCCTGAGCGAGGCTCATAGAGCAGTTTACATCGCTCACCTGGGAGTTACGAAGATGAGGGAAGACCTTAAGCCCTTGTTCTTCTGGAAAGGAATGAAGGCCGACATAGTCAACTTTGTGGCTAGATGTCTTGAGTGTCAGCAGGTAAAGGCTGAACATAGACACCCGGCAGGATTACTTCAACCGCATGCTATTCTGGAATCGAAATGGGAAGTTATTTCGATGGATTTTATTGTTGGATTTCCACTGACGGCAAGGAGACACGACTCGATTTTTGTAGTAGTAGACACTCTGACAAAGAGTTCTCACTTTATTCCGGTGCGTACAACATATTAGGCACCTGAAATAGCGAGAGTTTTCATCAGTGAGATTGTGAGGCTACATGGCGTGCCTAAGAGGATTATATCCGATCGAGGATCGGTGTTTACTGGACGATTTTGGACGAGTTTCCAAGAGGCCTTGGGAACTCAACTTAATTTTAGTACTTCATATCACCCAGAGACTGACAGACAGACAGAACGTACGAACCAAACCTTGGAAGACATGTTGCGCATGTACGTGATGGACCAACAAAAACGTTGGGAGGAATTCTTGCCTCTAGTGGAGTTCGCTTATAACAACAGTTACCAGAGCACCATTAAGATGGCGCCTTTTGAGTTTCTTTATGGGCGACCGTGTCGGACACCCTTGAGTTGGGATCGACTTGAGGATAGGGTCCTGGTGGGACCAGAAGCGATCCAAGAAATGGAAGAGCAGATGCAAACCATACGACAACGGATAAAAGAAGTGCAGGATCGACAGAAGAGTTATGCCGATGCGCACCAAGTCGACCGTAGTTACAAGGTCGATGATCGAGTCTTCTTGCGGGTAAAACCGCATAAGAGTTCGATCAAGTTTGGAAAGGGAGCTAAAATCTCTCCTAGGTTCATGGGACCTTTTGAGATTGTGGAGAGAAAGGGGCCTGTGGCCTATCGACTAGCCTTGTCTGATTCTTTGAGGTGTATGCACGATGTTTTTCATGTATCAGTTTTGAGACATTATATTAGTGATCCTACACACGTGATTGACATGAGTTCCTTGCAGGTCTCGGACGAGGGAGCGCTCACGGCTGAGATAGTCTGCATTTTAGATCATCGCGTTCGACAATTACGACGTCGAACGGTAGACCAGGTCAAGGTCCAGTGGGATAGTTATAGTCCACACTCGGCGACCTGGGAGGACGCATATGATATGCACCAGCAGTTCCCATTTTTGTTTTGATAAATAGACTTATGATACTGTGGTACTTAGGATATTGTGGTACTTTTATTACGACATTTATACTGAGAAACTTCGGGATGAAGTTTAGACCAAGAGTGGGTGTATGTAACATCCCACTCTGGTGCACTCACCAAACTTATTCTTTGAGGACACTTTCTCGCAAGTGATCTGGATTTTTATGATGATAAAACACTTATCCTTGATGATGATGCGTTATGATCTATGACAGGATGTTTTACTATGGTTGTATACAGGTTCTATTGACTCAGTTTATTTGAGTGTGCAGGTTTTTTGACCTGGAGGATGCAGAGGCATCGACGAAACCCTTGGACTCCGGATTGAGTCAGGGAGTATGATATTGAGTTGATTTATTTACCATGATATTTATTGATTTGATGATATGTTGTTGACATGTTATGACATGATGGTTGATGATGCAGGCTGACGATAGCTTGTCGACCAGACTCACATATGGAGTAAAGGGGCCACACACAAGTTCCAGAGAGATTGAGGGAGAGGTGTGGACAACAACCCTGCCACAGCCTACTAGCACTCTCGCCGTGGCTCGAACTGTTGGTTAACGATTACCTAGTTCGAGAGGATCCACGATGCCGTGAGGGCAGACTGCGACAGTCGCTCACGATGATTCTAAGGGGTGCGCAATAAGGAGGGGGCCTTATTCCTTAGAGCCCTTAGTCTCCCACAAGTTCACCTGGCGGAGTGTTGACTCTAGGGGTTATAGATGTCTACCAATCCGTCAAGTCAGCGAGTGGCACCCTTGGAGCATGTGGTGCATCCTGAAGGGCACGTCGCGCAAAGAAATACAAGTCAGCGAGTGTCACCCTTGGAGCACGTGGTGCATCCTGAAGGGCACGTTGTGCAACAGAAGCAAACGAGGCGAGTGGCACCCTTGGAGCACGTAGTGCGTCCTGAAGGGCACATCGCATGGATGATGATGATGAGACAACCTAGATGACCCTAAGACCTTAACGCCTGATAAAATTATTAAAACGACTCCCCTAATTAAATTGTCGCCCTGTTCAAATCAAAACCTAAATTAAAACATCTCTAAGATAAATTGGACAAGCCCTAAGAGAAGATCCTACAAAAATAAACCTAGGGTGTAAACTAAAACCCTCCTAGGTGTTAATTAAAGTCTTCTTAAAAGTAAAGGGGGTAAAGTAATGAGGGAAATAAAGTAAGTGAAACCCATGGCTTTTAAATGATAAAGAAGAAATAAAATTTATTAAAGTGTGGGAGTATAAAATCTAGGAATTTAAAAATATTTTGAAAAGATTAAAAACCGCATATATCTTTTGGGTTTAAAAATAAAAATAACACGAGAGAATTAAATAATAGAATTAAAGAAACTAGAAATAAAGGAAACTTAATAATGGAAAGTAGGGGACATAGGGTAAAAAGAAAAAAGGAATCAACATTTAGGAGTTACCAAAAATCAACAACTTCATTTTAGGAAAGCTATTAAAAGCATGAGAGGGGATCTAGGAACCCTAGGAGTAATTTAAGGAGCGATTTTTGGGGGAGTGAGGGAATTGAGTCTTTTAATTATTAAAAAGAATTTAATTTTTGGACAACCATAGGGATGAGCGACACTTGGACGACAGAGAATGTTCTGAGGTTTGTCATTAAAATTTAAATTAATAATAATTTAGGAAAGTAGGTGGGTCTCAAATTTCTATAAATGAAGGGGAAAAGAAGGAAGAGGGATGAACGGTTAGTGTAACATTACGCTGCCGAATTGTGGCTTGACGGATTGCTTGTGAGAAGTTGGGTTTATCTTAGTTGTATTGGAGTGGTAGCTTAGCCGTGGAGGCGAGCTGAGAAGCTAGTCTTATCTCTGGTTCGTGTGTGGCCCCTTTGCGACTAGGGGGGCTAAGGGGGAAGCAGAGTACCCCTAGCATTGGCTGGGAGGTACCGGTGAGATTTCTGCGGTCAGCGAGCGGGAGCGGCAAGGAGAGAAGACGTGGCATGGAGCGCGGGACGTCTTCCGAAGCGGGCGAGAGGAAACAATATGAATTTTTACATTCTCGTAGAGTAGATTGTCTAGTTATTCTCTTAGGCGATTATGATGCATTATGTGTAATATGTGGCTTCAGCCGTTGTGGTTCGCTTTCATATGCTACGGCGATATCTTTCGAGAAACTTTGTTGGGTTAATATTTGTTAATGGATGTGGATTTCTGGAATTTTCATGTTTATATTTCCTTGTTGTTGATGATGGTAGTGACACGTTTTGGGAAAAATTTATTGTGTGGGTTTTCCTTGAGTTTGGGCGTTCCTGTAGATTGATTCGACATTCTGCTTCTGGTTTTCATTTATGCATTCATAATTTCAATTGGGCGTTTTCCTTCTGGGTTGGGCCTTGGGCGTTCTGGATTCGTTGTCATCTATGGACTGCTGATTCATTTTGCGTTGACCTACGTTTTCTTGGGATTGGGCATTTTTACCTTACACCGTGAGCGAATCTGATTTTAGGCGTATTTATTTTAAGCTTGAGCGAATCTTCTATGGGCATTTTGTTTTATGCTGTGGACACTGGCTTTATGGGGTGTTTGGTAGTCATTGGGCGATTTGTACAGTGGGCAAATATGTACAGTGACGTTCCCTTTTTCTTTATATACAGTAACGATTTGGGGTCTGTAGGCGATTTCCTTGTTTACCGGCAATTCGTTTTTATAAATAGGCATTTCGTTCTACAGGCATTTGAATAAGCATACCGACAATTCGTTTTTATAAATAGGCATTTTGTTCTACTGCATCAGCATTGAATAAGCATACTGGCAATTCGTTTTTATAAATAGGCATTTCGTTCTACTACCTAGGCATTTGAATTTAACCCGAAGCAAACTCTGTCTGCGATCTAAAGCTTAATGAGCAACCCGGATTGATGTATTCTGTCTAAAATTAGATTTTCATTTAAGGGATTGTCCGAAATTTGGTTGCTGAATGATACAGTGGCGTTTTGTTTACTGGACCTGTTAAACAGTGGCTGAATGCACCCTGTTGTTTTCGAAGACCACCTCTAAATGCAAGTCGATATAGCCACTACAAAACGAGTTATGATTTTGCTGTAGAATTAATATTTATGGAACGTTTGTTGTCACTCGATAGGGTTATCAATCTTCCAGACATTATCAATTCATTTTGAAACGAATTAATAAACTGCTGTAGTCATGAATAATTCTGTATTGGGTTCTCCTTCTGCCACACATTTGTATGCATGTATTCCCGGGAGTTAGCGCATGCACTGGACTCATGCCAGTGAGAAGCGCCCTTCCCTGCATCAAATCATCCTACAAATCCACTGAGAGTTAAGTCGCCCTGCTCCGAAATCAGTGAAATCCTTTAAACCGAGCATTCAGACTTCTCAGATTAGAATGTATGCTTTTAATTTGTGACTGTAGCATATACTTCGTGATTGTGGCGTATATTAGCATATTAGAATATGTCAGTTGCCAACAATACTAGCGCACATGCTTATTTGTGAATGTTCATTACCATTATTCGAATCTGACCAGCTGACAATTATAGTCAGGAACACAGGCTAACTTTAAGGAAAATACATTCAACTTAAACAAATAGGTTACGATACAGCTATGCACATAATATAATCATGACGTGTTGTAATTAAATGGCAATATAAATGATAAATTAGGATGCAATATTATAATCATGACGTGTTGCAATTTAACGGCAATATAAACGATATATTAGGAATGCCATTTTAGAATCGTTGGGGAATTTTTTTTGGTTATAGTTGTTTTGCTTTTTTATTAATTATCCAATTGCAGCTGTTTTTCCTCTATTTCATTATTGTCATTAAAACGTTATCATTGTAAATTGCCCTTTTAATATGATGTATATTGAATAATTACAAATAGATGTCACCCCTAATTCTGATGTAATTTTGTTTGTTGACATCTTCAATTAATGGTTGTCTTGATCATTGTCATTGGTAATGGTGATAGGTGGTCAAATTCCAAATATTGTACTCTTAATTTATTGACATTTTAATATGGTTATTTACATATTGCCTTTTTAAAATATGTGATGGTATTGTCAATTATTGGGATACTTGATGTTATTTAGCATGATGTTACTTATGTCCTTTTAATGTTGTTATTTAGATGTGACATTTTAATTATCCTTATATAGGGCCCCTTATTAAAATACTGTTATTTAATTAAGGTCATTTTAATTATTGTAATTACTATATCTTGTCATTTGTAAATATGATGGTTTTTGAATATTCAAATATGATGATAATTTTATTGATATAGGTGAAGAAAAATGTTATGGCATACCGATGTCATGGAAATATTGTTTAAAAACTCGTAATTTTAATGTATCGTTGAAATAGGAAGTTGTGTTGTTCTTCCCTTATAAACAAGATGGCAAGATTAGAGTTGAAACGTATGACCATTACTTATTTCAGTGCTATTTTAATCAGAAGGGAGATGATATGGTGGTCTTATTGTAATGTTAGTGTAGTCTCTCGACATTGATAAGACTTACTTTAGTGGAATGCCCCGGATTTATATGCGTTAAATTACTCGGAGTTAGTAAATGAGGGTTGTTGAGTCTGGATTTATGTGGAACTGGGGTGTTCGTTGTCAGAGTCCTTGTCACGCACCTTCCGTAAGGGGCGTAATCGTTCTTCCTGTTTATGTCGTACTTGATTGCAACCAGTTAGCCGCGCAGTCTACTTATGTCGGGCGGGGTACAGACACCTCCTTGTAGCCTTAGTGTTTATGTCGGTGTGTGTGATTTTTCTGTGTAAAGAATCTAGTGTCGTATCAAGAGTCTCGGGCCCTTTAAAGGCAGGGTTTCCACTCTTGCGACACACCTGACAGAGATTACTAGTTTCTTCCTGAGCAGTCAGCCAGGAGCCTGTCTAATCTTCTTCTGAGAAGACATAAGATTAAAAGCCCTGCTTTTCTGTGCATAAATAGTAAACTCTACTGATGGATTCTCCCTCTGTGACTGTACTATACTTAACACCTGGTGTCGTTTCTTGCTTACAGCTGCTAGTTGTACGCCTTATGTCTAGGGGTGTAAATTGCTTGTTGTCACTGTGATATGTTGGGATTGTTTTGTTGTGTTCGTCTTGTTGTGTCTTGTGCTAGGTCAGGTTACTAGTTTCTGCCTGAGCAGTCGGCTAGGAGCCGGTCTAATCTTCTTTCGAGACGACATAAGACTAAACGCCCTGCTTTCCTATGCATAAATAGTAACCCTAACATCAGACTCTTCCCTCTGTGTTCTTACTGTGCGCCCCAGAATGTCTTACTGTTGTGTTGAGCGCCTTGTGCCTATGGTCGTGTATTGTTGCAGTTACTCGTTGTGTGCCTTTAGTCTTCTTGTGCTGAACATCATGGTTGCGTCTTGTTGGTTGTCGAGTGGCATCGTACAGTTAAGTGTGTTGATACTTATACACGCGCGCACACACCTAAACCCAAAAAAAAAAAAAAAATGCACCTGTTTTCAGAGTTGTTGTCGTAACGAGGAGGTTCATTAAAAAATCTTACATTATAAAGGATTTATGGGATAAATTGTTTTCTTACAACATTAACGGTTCTCGTTTGAAACATTACGATGGATCAACGTGAAAAGTTCTAATGTTGTTTGGATTTTTTGTATACTATTATCCTAGCTTTGCTTTGAATTTTGCGCGTCTCTTTTCTTCTTTACAGTAGTTTGACTTCTACTTCCTATGTTAAAACATTTCTTGATGCTTTTTCATTTCTGTCTTTTTATGGTTGTTGTTTTAATTTTTGCAATTTTACATCTGTCATAATTTTGTTTCCTACCATCTTTTAGTTAATTCGGTCAAAATAAGATGTTGGATCAGTTCTGCCACAATGACACTCCTACAAAGCATCGTGAGTCAATAATAATAAAGATTACACAACTGTTACGATGTTTCCCCTGAAAGCACCCTTGAATTTGTTATATGCTCCACTGTTGTCTAAATTGTTTTTTTGGTTATCTCTCACTTCTTCTTTCCTTTTCTTCATCCATTTGAGAAATTAAGAGAGCAAGTCCATACATTTTATCCTTGAAGTTAAGAGTTGATCCCCATTGAACGATTATGCATGCAGTGGTAAAAACTATCATACTTAACACTTTTCATGAGTTATTCCTGAATTCCCAGTCATTTTTCCATTAAATCCGCTCACTCCCTCTATTGCATAATATTTCGAGTTATATCTGCTTGACCTGTGAAACCATGAGTTATGAGTTCTAAATATGTTGAAAACAAATCTCCCTATGGAGTCGCTAGTTTGTTGATGATTAAAATCACAAAGAGGATTTCGCCCGCAAATTATTCCTTAAGCCTAATAATTATAAGCTAATGAGATATATAATACTAGTAGGTGAGACCCCCTTGTAGATTGGGATATTAGATCTGGTTCTTATTTCATGTTTATGTTGTTGTTAGACACCTCTTATATGGTTCTACATCATTGATGAAATCTTGGTTTTATTCGAAATGAATAAGGCATGTTATGTGTTGGTTCTAATTGCGACAAGTGAATGATGGGTAAGGCATGTTATGTTTTGTTCCAAGCTCTAATTTCGTGTGACGATGGCCTATGTTATCCATTGCTACCATTTCCATCTGTCCCGGATTCATTACTTTGGCACCTACACAATAGACATGTTAGTAACAATACATGAGAGCAGTTGAAAAGAGGCAAAATCAATATAAACAAAATGAAAAAAGAAAATAATTAACTATGCTAGACTACATGCATTGAAATTAGAATGGTCGTTGTTAATACTAGCTAAAAAGTTAACATATATGCGATTTATTGAGTTATATAGTTGACATGCATTATTGTATAGTTTGGAAATGGTAAGATGTGATGAGGGTGGTGCTCTTGGAAATTAGTGGATGTTGGTTTCGATGCATGGCTCGATTCAATGAATTAATGGATTAGTGGGATGGTGTGTACTAAGCAATTGAATGGTTTGAGGTTGGAGGTGATGGGCATTTACTACACTTCACTCCTACTCCTTCCACTGGCCGCCACCCTAGTTGGGCCATTGTTCAACTGTGTTTTGTTGTGATTAGGCTCCGACTTTCAAGCAGAGGAAAAACTGCTCAGCCAAGCTCATGTTTTTAAGGTGCTTTTGGACATCTATGTATTTTATCCATCCATGAATCTGCTCTGGTTATGAAATATATATTGGCTCGAGATGTATGGGTCTGTTCTTTCCTTAAGTATGAAAACTTTGTAAATTTGTGATATTTTTCTGGAATGAATTGTTGATGGTTTTCATTGCAATAATGGTTGAAGTCACAGTGTTATTGGTCATTCTGAGTGTTAGCATCCATAAAGGCTCTCTATCATCCTTGTTGGTTTTAGTTAGAGGGTTACATTTGGCCTAGAGTGGCTGCTTGTCTCCACGCATTGGTATCACCATACCCATTCTTTTGCTATTATGGGGTTTACTAGTTTTGAAACACCTTGTGTCACTGCGCATTGTTTCACTTGGTTATGGGTTGTTCATGCTATTGATGGTTTCATGATGGGTTATATTGATTTTTCTCGACTCTGTTTTATCTCAGCGTCATTAGTTGGTTTATTGGGAGATCCATGAGGGTTATACCCTGCGTGTTCTAAGTGTGTTGTGAGGAAAAAATGGAGCCTTTGCTCCTCTGTTCATAGTCTCTCCTATCTCGTGAACTGCCACCCTGTCTGCGAATTGATTGGTGGTATACCATGTGTGTGCACCATTGGTCTTGGAGGTTCTCACCCGATGATGGGAGTTGACACTAGTCTCCCTCTGTTGGTCCACAGGGAAAACCCTTGTTTTCATTAGCCTTATTTTTTATAAGAGGGAATCGTATGTCGTGTCGGGTATACTATTGATGGTTATGGATTGGTGGTGTATTGTCGACAGTGTTTGATTACTGGCTCACCCCGTCGATTATGTTGATAGTGGTGTTGGTTGGTATTTGGTCACTGCAATTGGTTGTTATAACAATCTAATGGATAAGCTCGACATTGTTAACTGGTTGATTGGGGAGATGGGATCGAATATATAGTTGTTCTATTTTACATTATGATTATTAAATTGTTGACCAATATTAGTTTTAATTGGTTAAGTCACAACAATTCTTCTTGCGTGATGCGTGGGCATGTGTGGCGTTCCTAGAGCATGTTAGGTTGAGTTAATGATTACTGTGACTGTGTGTTTTAATTGCTATGGGAGTATTGCAATCATAATGATTATGGTATGGCCATCCACTGTATATGCTATGAATATTATTAATTGCACCATCAGAGATGGTCACGTGTTTTAAACAAAATGGTTTTGTTGCAAATTTGGTCAAGTTATGAGATGTGATCAGGCTTATTTTTGCTACCTCGTTATATTAATTGATAGCCCAACATTATGGATGTTTATATTCAGAGTGGTTGGACCTATATAGTCACATAAATAATTTGCCTTTTGTCGAATGGTCTATGTATTCCAAGCATAGTATGAATTAAAATGGTGATTGTTGTCTGTGTATTTAAGTGACAAGTTAGGATATTTTCATTTAAAATATTGATGGTTGTATTTGGTTGTTTGTTATATGCATTGATGAATATCATGCATCGTAGCAGAGATAGACATAGGTTATGTGACAGTTTAACCCCATTGCAATTTATTTATTAAATGAATTGAAGGACAGAATCAGGCACGACTTTTGAGTCTGTATTTGATGATTGAAATAATTCGTGGGCAGTGGTTGATGACTTGATACTGGACAGAGTAGAAATAAGCGATTGATTTTTCATTTGGGGATTGTTTTAAAAACATTAAATGGATAAATGAGAAGAAATAAAACTCCTCTATAGATTATTTTGGAATGCATAATGTCTTGTTTTGATGAAACTGTGTTATATATTGACTGGGAACAGTGATAAAGTTAATGCAAATAATTGTTTGAATTTTACACAGTAGTTGTTCTTTTGGAACAATGGTCATTTTGGTTGGTGTTGGATCTTTTAAATTGATATGGAATGATTTTATGGATTACATAATTAATTTTATGAAAAATACTCATTCTCTTTCCCTACCATTACTTCGATTTTTGCTAATTACAACCCCCTTGCCTTCCCACATCCATTTTTCACTCCTTGTTCTTAAAATTTAATTATAGTTAAGAGAATTCTATTTTGAAAGAGTTTGAAATCGCAGTTTCTTGGTTGGAACACAATGATATATTCTTTGGTTTACATTACAGATGATTGTTTGTTGTCTTTGAGTAGTAACCATGATTTGTTTCCCTCTCATTTTATTAGTTTTCGCTCAATACAAACCCCTCGCATATCCCATAAGCTTTTGTTCACCCCCTGCTCATTGACAACTGCTAAAAAATTTATATGGATTGGATTGCATGAGTCTAATATGTTGTTGAGCCAAAATCTATTTCATATTTTTAAGGAGTTGTCATGTATGGTTGTTAAAGGGACTACTTGATAATCAATCTTTCATGCAGGAATGCTCTTTTTCATTTGAGGTAGCCATCACAGAGGAAACCGAGGGAGAGGTAATTGGAACAAAGGCCCAAGAAGGCCAAGATTCTCCATACACTTTGATGCTGACTCACAAGACTTAGGCCAATTGTTTCAGGACAAATTTTTCAATTGGATTGGGAAAGGAGTGGTCCAACCTAGGCCTTCCTTCCAAGATTCACAAGTCCTTGGTATTCCCTTTCCCCCTCATGTCTCATTGTAACCCAAGGTTCCTAAAAATGACGGATGGAAAGATATTGTACACCCAACGGTCTCCCAACATCATGGTTGGCCCAATTTGTCCTTACCTTCTTCCCCACCTATTAACCAGATTGTCCAAGTTGGACCTATCTAGTCACCAGTTCAGTCCTCTCATTCTAGAAAAAGGTTGAAAATTGAGGCCCACCATGCTCTTGACAAATGAAAAACCACTGCGACCCCTTCCTCACCCTCCAATGGCTCAGATAAATATGTGTCTTCCCGGATGCATTTGAGGGACGATTGTTCTCATGTGATCAATGAGATTGGGCCTAAAGGCTCAGTGTAGCCAAATGCAAATTTAGAGAAATCAAAGGGTGACAGCAAAAATCAAGGAAATATTGCATCTCAGAGTGGGAAATATGGTTTTTGAGTTCTATTTTATTTATTGTTGATGATATTTGACTTCAGAAGTTTTGGACAACATGTTTTCTTTGGATATATGAGTAATATATTTTTTGAAAATAATTTCAAATATCAATGAGATAAATGGTCAAATGTGAATGTGATGATGGGAGGCACAAGGAGGGGTGTTTTTCTTAATTAACTAGTTATGCTATGATTGTTAAGAGCTAAAGGGAGTCAGAAGGGGCCCCACCTACTAGTTATTATTTATTTAAAACCCTTATTATAATTTATTACTTTTCCCCTTAACTAAAAGGTTGGTTGAGTTTTTAATTAACTTAACTAATGAGGTAGTTCAACTACTTCAACCAATTCTAATTTGCTTAAAGGAAAAAGGAAAGCGAGGAACAAAGGGAGGATATAAGGATAAACATATTAAGGTTTTCTCTTTGAGCTTATGTTGAGATAATTTAGTTTTCATTAATTCCTTAATTTATCACAAGCCTAATTATTTTTTATGATAGCAGGGTCTTATTGTAGACAACAAGTTTCAGGGTTGAATTATGTCATTCAAACACTTGTTGTTTAGAGGTGTTGATCTATCTTTGATAGTCTGTGTAGACTTGTCTATTTGTGAATTAGTTTTCATGATTGACAAAGGATATTGTGTAGAGTCGAGTGGGCAACAATCTGTAGCAAGTTGATCCATCTTTTAGAGTTCAGTTTTTTTATTTTCTGTGAGAGGTCCTTTTGTATGTTCCATCACGGATGTCTAAGTTTGACTTTGGTCTGAAATTTCTGCACGAAATTTTGTAAAGAGAATGACTCTTTGGTGAATTGGAATGAAATAAAGGATTGCTTTATTTCTCATCTGTCTTGATTATCATCGTGGTGTCTTTACTTTTGTCTCTACATTTATTTCAACAACTATTATATTCGGAAAATTATATTAAAATGAATTTTTCAGCAAGATTTTATTTGTAAAATAGACTAGCCTAAGCACTTGTAATCAATACTTGTGAGTTTGGATTCTATTTTGATGTCTATAAACTTAGGGTGGCATTCCCTTCCATTTCTCTTTAGCCAAGAAAAGTCTGAAAGTGCTTGAGTAAGATCAATTCATATATTTTCCTCAATACAGACATACGCGGGTTGAATGAGGACAAGGTGTGTAGAGTATATGAAGTCATGAATACTTGTGTGTGAGCTGATGAGAGGATCTTGAAGACTGAAGCAGGTTCTAGATCTGCATTCTATGGGCTCATATCTGCTATAGAAATTATGATATGGTTACATTGTTATCTTGATGGATACTCTTTCTTGTTGTGTAGTGAATGCTTAAAGAATTCTTAGTATGGTTGTTGTGATGTGGTTTGTGTTGGTTGATGGAGTGAGCAACACTCTTTTGATTCATTACTTATATTATTGTCATAATATGTTGTTTTCTTATACATGATTGAGAAGCATGCATATTGTATGGTTTAGGAGCATGAGTATGTTGTTGAAGAGATTGGATGTGTTGTGATTGGTTATAAGTCAAATTGGACAGTGAAAGACAAAAGAGAATGTGATTGAAGGTTGTAGAGGATCTAAGTTCACCTTGAAGAGAAAACCCTAAGTGCTTAGATCTGATATGTAGGATTTAGTACAGACTGATCACATACATACGTGAGTTGTACTACTTGTAGGGCACGTACATACGCGTGTTTCACTATCGATAGGTCACATACCTGTTGACATATTGATATTTGTTGAGGATTGTTTCCTCATTTCAGTTGGTGTTGAGGGTGTAAGATGATTCTTTATTATAGAGTTGGTGTTCTTGTAGAGTTGTACTCTATTCAGTTGTTGCTGATAAGCCTAAGGATTATAGTCTGTAATAAAAAGAAAATTGTACATACATCTTGTGTTCGTTGTGTTCCTTGTGATGATGATTTATTTATGATATGTTTTTGATATATGTTGTTGATGTTTGTTCACATTTAACTGGTTATTAATGAAAACAATAAATAATGAGTTAATGGTGATTTCTAGCTAAGGATTTTTGTGAAAGTGAAGTTTGGGAAAAGAGCCCTACACTGTTCAACCCCCCCTCTCAATGTAGTCGATGTGTCCAACACCTATGTTATACATTTTTCAATATTGCAAGGAAATATGTTAAGGAAGCAAAAGGGAGAGGTTTGACCTATGGCGACCCTCATTCCTTTCTCTAATAATCACCTGATCCTCGGATGAAAAGAAGCTAAGAGCATAATTCCTTTAACTTTTCCATTTTCTTTTAACAATTAAATATACTGTGAGAATTTGTTAGAAAGTTGACTCTGTCCATAATTTTTGTCTCATGTTCCTGGTAAATTTCATTACTAACTATAAAAAAAAATTGTTTTGTCTTCCTCTGTCGTTGTATTACTTCTTTATTGTTTTCATAGAGGGTTCATATAGCTACAATATTGTGTATATTCGTATATAAATTTCCCTCTATTGTGCTTCATTGTTAGAACTGTTAGTGACCTATGGCCTCAGTCAGGTCTGGACATTATATTGGTTCTTCTCTTTATCCTTATATATATATATATATATATATATATATATATATATATTTGTTTCTTGGTTTTTCTTTGGGTAGATACCCTTTACCCATGCATTTGACATAGATTTAACAATTAATATTATTGTGGTTGTAATTGTTGGGTTTCGTATCACCGAATGTTTCATCTAGGTGAACCACCCAATTTTCTTTTGGTATGGAATTATATCCATACCTCGTACAATAATGGAGGTTCTACGAATACTTTGTTGATGTTCATATCCTTATTTCTTCACTTGATTATACTTGGTTGGGGTATGTCTATTATCCATTTATATCATTGTTGTTGAATTAAAAGTCACCAGACTCAACAATTTTGAATTCCATTACCCATCGTGAATTATTCCTTAACTAATTCGAACTCTCTTGGTTCTATTACTTTTTCTGTATGTTAAGTAATGGCCGTGATTTATCCCTAAATCCAATTTGATTTATCATATTTAGAGTCATATTCAATTGATAGTTTTCCATTGATAGTCTATGCATTTACATTATTTTTCATATATAGACATATATTAATGTTTCCCTTACATAATTTTGGTACTTTTTTACTTGTCGTTATGATTCCTTATAATTATAATTTGAATCTCGTATTTGGATTCTGGTTTTGTGTGAGTATAAAATTCCTTCCCTTTGTTTTCTTGCATGGGTAATATAATCCCAACTCCTAGAGGAGTCCATATTATCCCTTATTAATCTCCGAGTTATTTCTTTTTGAAAAACTATAAAAAGAGTCCCAATTGACTCTTAATGATTACCAGATATATATTTAAAAAATAACTAATAACATTTTTGTGAATCCATTAGTTTGTCTAACTCACATAATTTTGTTTGTTGTGTAAATTATATTTACTGTGTAAACATATTCATGACCATCGCATCACTTTGTTTTTTTTCATGGTTTATAGTTAATGAATATTTTTGTATGGTTATAAGGTCTAATGTTGGGTCCTCTTTATTGTGCGAGGAACCCATCAGGTTTCATTTTTCTCTCTCCCCCTTCTACACGGTAAAGAGATCTCTTTTCGATGTGACTTTGATGACTTTTACAGGTTCAAGTATTTAATACTTTATCACATAAATCGTTAGTTTTTTTCCTTTGCATACCATATTAAACAAAGTACTAATTTTAATTTGTGAATGTCATTCGTCCCAACTTGTACCTTTTCATAGCATTCAACCTCATGAAGGGAGGACAAATAACTATATTGATTCAGATTATTTTCAACATGAAATGCGAGCATAGATATAATAAAGGAATGCACAGAGATATCACAAATATTCAATAATATAACATAAATGTATGAGAGATGCAACCATAAACATAGGTATACAGTAATACACGATTTCTATTAATGAAAGAAATGTACAGAGACTTAAAAATATAGAGTGAAAGACTCGCTAGAATGGTGGCAGCTTATCTCTGAGAAGAGATGTGACGACTACTCGCATTCGCTAGAAGATGGTTACAATGAGGCTATGAAGGCCTTTTTACAATAAACAGGAATTCTAAAAACCCTAGACATCCGAAAAACTAAGCCTAGGAGATAAAGCGCCAAAAGTGATGTGGGCCCTGTTTGGGTAAGTGAGTACATCAACTTCCGAGAGTCGTAACTTTTGCATACAATCTCCGTTTTAGGCATGTGATAGCTTGTTGGAAAGGTATTGTAGAGGAGATTCATTTTGGAGGTGAAATCATGCATTTTTATTTAATTGAGAACCTCTATATAGAAAAACATTCATTTGGGCCCTCAAAATGGCCCTGGAAGTTAAAAACTGCTAAAAATGGTAAATTGTCAAAATTGCTAAAAAATTGTTTTGAGGCAGTCTAAAAAGGTTGGTGGCCACCGATATCCACCTGAATCAATCCTCCCTCCTTAGGAAGCAATGATATCCATTGTGTTGAGTTCTCGGGGGAGAGGGAAAAAGATTTGCTAGATCTGCATCTTGGTGAGTCTCTTGCCTTGCTGGAGACGTCACGCTGCTCAATTTTTGGAAGTTTGTCATGAACCTGTTGAGGCTGAGGTCGTTCAACAAGTCAGGCTACATGAGAGGACGATGTGCAGAAGGAATATTTGTGCTTTGCTGCAACCTTATCGACTTGCTTCTTTTTGATAGAAGGTGCTTGGGGTGAGGCTTTAGTGGTTACAGTGTCCTTCTGTTCTCCTTTTGAACAGATTGTGAAGAAGCTAAATTTTGTAGTATGAGATACTACCTTGAGATACATTTTAGGTGGAACAATAGTTGGAACTTCCTCTGGTATTCTGTAGAGATGATCCCCTAGAGAAACAATGACACTGCGGGGTCAAGACTCATAAACAACATGGCGCTTCCACATATATGGTTGGCCCAAGAGAACATCACAGACATCCAGTGGGGAAACATCATATAATACCTCAGCCTTGAAGGGTTGGATGTCGTATGACAATCAACATTGTTGGCTGACACGAAGATCTTGTCCTTGGCGAAGCCACCCGATGTTGTATGGTTGCGGGTGTGGTGTTGTCGACAATCCCAACTGTTTGACGAACTCTGCTAAGATGAGGTTCTTTTGGATTTCACTATCAACAATAAAATGCAGTGGGGTCCCCTTCGCCCACATCTATGAATGAAAAGGGAGCTCCCCCTCTTCAGGATCTGTTGGTTATTCTGGTTGAATTTTTGCGGTCACGAAAATAGCAGTGGGGTCTGCATTAATGATCTGTCCTTCACCATTATTTTCAGAATCAGATTCTAAATTAGGGTTCGGCTCTTTGTCTTTGATCTTGGCCACCAATGACTGTTTTGAGTGACAATCATCGGTGTTATGCTAGGGGATTTTGTGGAACTCGCACCATTTTTTGGTGTCCTTCTTTGTCTTCTCTTCACCCTTCTTTTCTTGTGTCTTGGATTGGTTTTCAGGAGACTGTTTGTTAGGGATGTCTTTGTCATACTTTGGTTGTTGCGGATTTGCATACCTAAACTCCCATTTGTTCTGGTGCTTAAATTTCTACTCGATTTTAACAACATATCCATAAGCAACACCGAGTGATGAGATATCCAGAAAATCCATTTCAATCTGGATGTATATGTGTAGATCCCCATGGTATTTTAGAACCAGATGTCACTCGGAGTCTTTAATACTCATCTTGGTGTGCAAGGTATGGAAGGTATTGGTGAACTCCAGAACTTCTTGGCCCCTCTCTTGCCACAGTGTGGTCCATCTCATGTATTGGTCCTCATAGTTGCAACAGGGTAATATGTTAGAAAAACAGGACCGCGGAGCAATAAAATAAAACAAATGCAAAAACAAAAACACAGAAGACACACAATACAAGAGAGACACAGATTTACGTGGTTCACCTAGTGTGGGCTACGTCCACCAGAGAAATTTCCAGGTCCTTCCTTTATTATTATCCAACAAATGAAGGGATACAACCTACAGCAAAACCCGTTGTAACTTCCTCTTCTTTCTCTCACAGTCTCCTCTCTCAGAATACAATATTCACTCTCATACATAGCCGCAATACATTTCCCTCATTAAAGAGGGTTGCCTTATAGGGAAAAAAACCCTAACATAATCTCTACCATTAGATCTGTGACCTTATAATGAATGGTCCAGATTTACAATGAAATTACAATATACTTTTACAAGGAAATTTTTTCTTCAGGGGCTTCGCCCCTGAACCCCCGCTGGGGGCCCGCTTTCCCCCAGACCCCCCAGCCGGGGGGATGGACCCCCCGGACCCCATAGAGGGGGTACCCCCCCTCTGCACTCCCCCGCGTGGAAGAGTGTACATACTTCTGGGGTGTAAATACTTCATGGGGTATAGACACGTCTGAAAGAAAAGGACCCTTGCATCAGGAAGATAATCAGGCTCCACAACCAACATAATATTGTTCATTTACCGCATCCACAAAAAATCCCAAGTGGGATCAACCCCGTATATTCCATAATCCTCTGTGGAACTCTGCTCTCAGTAAGTTTCCCACCAATGTTTGACATGAGGGAGAGATTTAAGGAGTGTGAAGGTGATCTTTTCTTTGTCGAAAAAATTGTGAACAGAGAAATAACTTTCTAGCAGAGTTAACCATTTTTCTAGGGCTTCTGCATCTATCTGTCCTTCAAATACACGAATATCAAAATTAACTTGTACCTTGAAAAGCGAGGTGCCTTCAAAGTGGCCTCTTGATGAATATTCGCCTACTGTTATCAGCAGATGGTGAAGGATGTGGGAAAAATTCTCCATCATTTCGTCCCTTTGTCGCATAAGAGCTTGCTCAAGCAACATATTGATAGGATCGTCTGCTCCATTGTTTTTCTTTTCTTTCACCATTGAGGGTTTCTTGGGTGTGCAAGAGAGATTGTTTTAAAGAGAGACAAGCTTGAGACCCAACTTTCTATACTCAGACCTCGTCGAGGACATGCACTGAAAAAATGATCAAAATAAACCTTCTCTGATACCGTTGATCCAGATTATTTTCGGCACAAAATGCGAGCGAAGATATAATAAAAGAATGCACAGAGATATCACAGATATTCAATAATATAACATAAATGTATTAGAGATGCAACCATATTCAAAGATATACAGTAATACATGATTTCTATTAATGAAAGAAATGTATAGAGACTATAAAAATACAGAGTGAAATACTCGCTAGAATGGTGGCAACTTATCTCTGAGAAGAGATGTGACGGCTACTCGCATTCGCCAGAAGATGGTTACAATGAGGCTATGAAGGCCTTTTTACAATAAATAGGAATTCCAAAAACCCTAGACATCCGAAAACCTAACCCTAGGATATGAAGTGCCAAAAGTCATGTGGGCCCCCTTTGGGTAAGTGAGTACATCAACTTCCCGGGGTCGTAATTTTTGCATACAATCTCTGTTTTAGGTGTGTGATAGCTCGTTGGAAAGATATTGTCAAGGAGATTCATTTTTGGGGCTCGATCATGTATTATTATATCATTGAGAACCTCTATCTCTAAAAACCTTCATTTGGGCCCTCAAAATGGCCCTGGAAGTTAAAAACTGCTAAAAATAGTAAATTGCCAAAATTGCCAAGAAACTGTTTTGAGCCAGTCGGAAAAGGTGGGTGGCCATCAATATCCGCCTGGATTAGGTATTTAGGTTCCTAATCTAATATTTCGATAGGGATATTTCAAAGAAACTTTCACATGAACACTATCTATTGTCGTTTATTATATTACAAATATTTTTGCATGAGTGTATGACATTCTGTTGTAAACCAGACACCTATTTTAAATTATTTTTTTGAAATTCTATTTAAGTTTTCATCATGAAATGTATGCACATTTTGGCCACTACGATTTAATACTTCTCTCTATGATTACTCTATAACTGTGCGTGAATTCAAAATACCTAAAATTCCTTATGTATATACAATGTTATGTGGAAATATAATGCAATCACTGGGATATAATTATTGCAGAAATCTAGATATAGTTTTTGTTCAAATTATTTGGCTCAAGCACTAACCATTAATATACATAGGAATTCAACATAATCTTCCATGAAATTGAAACATTTGAATCTAAATATAATATATCTATACAAATACATTACCAATAACAATAACATGGACATTTAGTTAAACAATTTCAATAAAAATAAACCCCGAACATAGAAGGCGTAGCCAAGTTCCACCTAGCCTTAGAATGGATCATCCAAATCACTTGATCCAGTCACCCCCAACCCTGATCATGAATCCATAAGGGAGAAAAATGAGCCTCCTGTTCTAGAAATCTTTTTGCGTCCTAAAGAATTTCCTAACGCCTTTGTTCTCTTATTATTCATCCACATAAAATGTTTACCAATGAATTCATTTCCCCCATGTAACATCCTGGTCTTGAGATCACATGTTATTGACTTATTCTTTAAGGAAACTTTCGTGCAAGTGATCCAGTTTTAGTATATGTTGTATGTTTCTCTTGTGGATTCTTATGATGATGTTGATGGATTATGATGCTATGTTATTTGATATCTATGTATTGACATATTTTATTTACGAGTTTTCCCTAAGTGTGCAGGACACTTGATAGATTGAGGATGCCGATGGAATCAATCGACCTCCTTGGAATCTGGATTGAGTCAGGGAGTGGATTTTATCGGTTTGAGTATTTTATTTATGCAGATGTGACATATGATCAGGTATATTGTGATGTTTTTTATTGATCATTGATAGTGTTTCATTCATGGATGCAGGTTGATGATTCCTTGCTAATCAAACTCACATAAGGAGTAAAGTTTCCATGCACATAAAACATATATTGAGGGATAGGTGTGTCATCACCCCTATCACAACCTACTAGCACTCACGTCGTGGCTCGAATTGTAGGTTAACGATTACCAAGTTTGAAAGATCCATGATCTCGTGACATAAGTATGAAATAGTCACTCATGAATATTTGAAAGGGCGTGCAATAAGGATGGGTCCTTATTCCTTAGAGGCCCTTAGTCTCTCACATGGTCACCTGAATGGAGTATTGACTCCAAGGGTTTTAAAATTACCAAAACCAGTCAAAGGAGAGTGTCACCCTTGGAGCACGTAGTGCGTCTTGAAGGCCATGTCGAATAATTAAAAATTGAATCAAAGGTGATTGGCACCCTTGGCACATAGAGTGCGTCTTGAAGGGCACGCCACGATATTTAAAAAAAATGAGTAAATGAATCTAGGTGGCCTAATTTTTTTTTAGTGAATGTTAAACCTTATAAAATATTGAGCACCTGTTGAATTAATTAATTGATTAATTAATTAACTAAAGAATGAATTTATTAATCATAATCTCTAAGGGTCTAAGATCGTGAAAATAAAAATCTAACTAAGCCTATGTCTAATATAAGTGAGAAGACTAAAAACTAATTTATAAATTAAATAATGAGCGGTGAAATAAATCAATTTACGAAATCAATATAAATAAAACAAATCTAAAGAGTGATTTAATACACTTTGTGCAAGTAAATACCAAATTATAAATTAAAATAACAAATGAATAAAGAATACAAGAATGTGTAAGCATAGAAAGGTATCTAGAGTCTAGTCTAACTAGAGAACATTCATATTTTAACTCAACTCCATTTTAGAAATGCATCAGTCATAAATGGGAAATAAAGGGAATAAAAGGACAACTAGGGGTGATTTTAGGAGCGCTTTTAGGATGGGTAAGGGAAATTGAATTTTAATTAAATTAAAATGTGGATTTACTTATGCAACTAATGGAACGAGTTACAAGTGTATGGGGGAAATAATTCCTAATTAAATTTAAATAAAAAAATGAATTAAATGTGCAAATGGAAAGTTGTCACTAAGGAAATTCTATAAAACAAATGGAAGAGAGGAGGAATGGATCAGACTGGTTATGAATAATGTTATGCTGTATAAATTCTGACTGGTTTTTCTTGTGAGAGTTGGGATACCCAACTTCAGAGAGAGTGGTGGCTCTACCTTGCAAGGCAATATGGGATCTAGAGGATTCTGGTTGTTTGTGTGTGGCACCTTTATGGCTCGGGGGGATAAGGGGGAAGAAGAGTACCCCTAGGGTTCGCTGGGAGGTACTGGGGAGGTCGGTTGACTAGCAAGTGGAAGCAAGGAAGGATCAAAAGCACCAAGGGACATCTGCAAAATCTTCTTTATCGGTCTTGGTAATTTATATTGTTATTTGCAATAAGAATGAATTGTTAATTAGAATTTGCAAAAATGTTTGTATTGTTAAGTTGAAACCAGAATTTAAGATTACGACGATTGATTGTGACGGGTGTGGTTATGAATTAAAATTTTAGTTCATTACCTTTATTTTAAACTAGGAATCGTTGCACCTGATGTGAATCTAAATTTGTAATTTGTTTCCTTCTTTCATTTTTAAATGGGGATTCGATCTCTTATCACTATTATTATCAGCTTAAACATTTTTCATATTCCTCTCGATGATTTTATTGTATTAACCCTTCCCATCCCTGGGGGTTTGGCCATGCAACTTATCATGCCCTTCTTTGTGTTTCCCTTTCTTTCCTTGTCCAACGAGTTGCATCTCTTTTTCTTTGTGATTTTGTTGCCTCTGCGTTGATGGGGGAAGTGTAACCTTGCATTTATTGCCTTGCTCAGTGCTATTTTTGTTTCTCTGTGTTTTGGCATGTAAGGATACTGTGTGTCTGGGAGGGATGCTCTACGTTCACCTTTAAGGACTCAATTAAATTACCTTTAAAGTCCCTACATTTTTCCCTTTAAAGACTGAGAAAATTTATGTATTATTTCTCTACGATTTAATCTTAATGCTCAACGAATTTTTTTTCTTATGATTCATTCCATTTTTACGGAGAGTCCAAGGCTTTGTGCCTCCCTTTGCTCTATGTTTTTACCATGTGTTTTCACCATACGTTTTACTCCAGGCATTAACCCAACAATCTTCCTCTTTCTTAGCAAGGGCTCTATTCACCTCTATGTTGATTGGGAATGGTTAACCCTGCAACTCGGTTAATTACCCAACAAAATTTCACTTCACCTCTGTGTTTTGACCATATTTTAAACATATGTGTTTTTCAAATCACCCAGAAATATTTAACCCCTTGCATTAGGTGTATGCTAGTATCTATGTGTTTTGCGTATGCTAGTGTTTCTGTGTTTTGTATTTTTGGGATCTGAAATAATTCTGAGTTGATTAACCGCCTCTGCATTTACATGCATATTCACCCAACAATGTTAGGCTCTTGGCTTTTCTCTTTAATATCCATTGCATTATTTTGGGAGTGTGCGAATTTCTGAGCAGGGAGAATCTCAGTGCATTCTTTTTCCTTAGACCCTCTGTATTTTCCAGGAGGCAGTTCGTCGGCGTTTACTCAAACGTTTTTCCTGAATCATCTATGTTTATGGCATTTAATTTCGCTCAGAATTAGTGTCCCTCCCTAGTGTTTTTTTTCCTTGAACTCCTTTGTGCAATGCACATATTTTCATTTGATCGATGGGTGAACAATAGACAAGGAACAATGATGGAAATCTATTTTTATGTTTTGAATTATAATATAAATCTATATTTCCCCATATGATTTTAGTTCAATGAGGGGTTGCATTTGCATTGATGTTTAGATGTATGATTTAAGTTCATTGTTAGTGTAATATGCCACATCACCGTATTCTGTAGATGCAGAGCCTACTTTAGAGTAATAGGTGTATCTTAATAATTTATTTATATGCTTTGATAGGTTTCTTTTGCAAATAGTAAATCAACCACATGCAATTCATGTAGCCCATATTTTGATTCCAAAATTGATAATACCTGTAGAATCTAATTTCTACATACGTTTTCTATATTTATACAATATAAATTCAGTTATGTAAATGTGTGCTTTTAGATAAGATGTAGCTTCATTCATAGTGATTTATTAATATATGATTATGGTTTTATTTTCTTTCTATTCCTCTTGGTAGTTCTAGGCATGGGAAGTGGTAGAGTAAATATGATTGAAAGTGTTTTAGGGAGCACATTCAAACAAATCTATTGTTTGTAATTTTTGAAGACTCATGGAAGCTATATATTTTACCCATCTAATAGTCTAAATTTAGATTACTATTATCAATGGTACTATAGTTTGACCTAGGTTCCTTCATTTATGGGTCCTTCTTTAATTATTTAATTAGAATTATAAGACAACTTTGAAGTTCTCCTGAATATTGTTATTAAGAATCAATATTTTTGGTTTACAGATGGATACGTAATGTAAGAAGTGTTAACTTAATGTTTGGTTTGAGAGGCTCCATCCTCGTATAGGTTCTCATAATGAAAATAAATTTTGGCATTCCCTCACATGCTCCTAGAAGGTGCCTTTAATTTGAGATGTATAGCTATGCTACTTGATATTAATTTGAATTGTGCTCTTGATTTATTCATAATTATGATTATCCTATTTCTCCTTACCCTCATTGTTGCTTGGAAAATGATAGGGTTTAGTAGAATATCTTGTTGCGCCATTAAAGATTGTTTTTGTATGATTGAATGTTGCGAGTAACATTAATCGCATGCTTGAATTAATGTTAAGGAATAGATGTTGAGTTGATAGATTCTCTGGCACCATGAAATTAATGTGATTTATGATTGGTTTGTAATTTGATTACTTGTGCCATGTAGATAGAATTGATGATTACCCTTGTGCATTGAAACTAAAGTTGATGATTACTCATGTGTGATAATCATGTGGATGCGTGCGTTTTTTAGAATTGTTACTCTTGCACCTTGGAAGAATGTTAATTATTGATGATTGAGTGTTTTAGAATTTAGATTTCTCGTGTGCCATGAATAATGTCTATGTATGCATGATTGAGTATTTAGATTTGTTTGCATCTTAAGAATGAACATTGTGCTTTAACTTATGTCGTTGTATGATTGATTTAGTAATTAAATTCTCTTTCACCTTGGAATTTATGTGACGTGTGATTGGTTACAGAACACTATTGCGCCCATTGATTATCGTTGATGTTGTTGATTTAGCTAGTTTTCTTCAGAATTTATTGTTTTAGTGGGATGTAGACACCTCCTTGTTCCTAAGAACAATCGCCATCCTTGAGGCCTTAAATGGTCAAAATCGAACGGATGAATCCTGGGCTTGAGCGTTGCTTATGTGTCTTGGAGGTCCTAACCTTGCAAGGTAGGTTGGGTGGGTAGTATCTATATGTCATATTTATGTTATATTTATGTCATCTTATGGTATCTTTATGTGAATGATTTAAAGTATCTTTAGTTGAATGATTAAAAGTATTTGATGTTCAATTTCTGATTGATATTAATTAAATTTGTTTCAGATGATAGAGACGTGTTGAATTGTGTCACTGCTAATTATGTTTATGTGTGAACATGTGTCACTTTTATTTATGTTAATGCAATTCTTGTGTCGTTTCAGTTAAAATGATGTATGTTTTTTTTATGGTGTAACGATTATGAATTTTTGTTGACATTATTTCCTTATGCGTTTAAAAAAAATAAAATTACCTATTGTGCTTCCCTTTTCCTAGTCATAACAAAGGGGGCATTACATATGGTATCAGAGTGGGTTGAACCCTGCGACTTGGGATCATTACGCCTTCCAATGTATTAAACACCTGATTAATAATTTATTGCTAATTAAATTGAATTATGTCCCTGGAAGTAATCATGGTTAGGGGAAGTCATGGAGGCATATGACGTGGTGCTAGGGGAGGAGGTGTGATGCCTCCAATAGAATCCATGCCAGAGGGGTATAACCCCCAAGGAGAAGAGAAGGTTATAGGACAAGAGCAGATTGTTGTGGTGGATGTGTTTGGGTTGATGAGATCCTTTTAGAAGATGTCATAGGCCTTGATTAACCGACTACATAGATCCTTTTTATGCTTTATTCCTTTCTTATCTTAATTTCCAATTTGGTATTTTCTGCACACATGTGTATTATATTAGTTATTTAGACTTATTTCATCTTCCTTAATTTCTTAAATTTACTTACCTTTTTTCTATTTCATTTAATTTATAGTTTAGTTTTAGTATTCTCACCAAACATTAGACTTAGTCTTAATTTTTGAATAGGCTTGGAATTTCATTTAGGCATTTAAAATTAATAATTTCAATCCTTAATTAATTAATTAAATCCGACCATCTTTAAATATTTTACAAGGTTTGAATATTCGCTCAAGGTTTTCTAGGCCACCTAGTTTCATTGACTCAAATTTTATTTATGTGACGTGCCCTTCAAGACGCACTCTGTGCTCCAAGGGTGTCACTTGCCTTTGACTTGTTTTGGTAGTTATCAAACCCTTGGAGTCAACACTCCATTTGGATGACCTTGTGAGAAACTAAGGGTTTCTAAGGAATAAGGACCCTACCTTATTGTGTTCCCCTTAGAAATATTCATGAGAGACTCTCTCAGTGTGCCCTCATGTCATCGTGGACCTCTCAAACTAGGTAATCGTTAACCTACAATTCGAGCAACGATGAGAGTGTTAGTAGGTTGTGATAGGGACGCTGCCACAACTCTCCCTCAATATATGGTCTATGTGCATGGCCTCTTTACTCCTTATGTGAGTCATATTAGCAAAAATTCATCAAACTGCATCCATTAATGAAAAATTGTCAATGATCCATATACAAAAATATACTATAATCGATCATTTGTCACATATGCATAAAACAAACACTCAAACCAATATAATCCACTCCCTGATTCAATCCATAGTCCAAGGAGGTCCATTGATGCGCTCAGCATCCACAATCCGTCAAGTGTCATGCACACTCATGGAAACTCGTCAATAACATTTGTCAATATGCATATAAAAAATAACATAACATCATAATTCATCAGCATCATCATAAAAATCCATAAGAAAAACAATAACCATGTACTATAAGAAGATCACTTGCATGTAAGTGTCCTCAAATAAGAAGTCAATAGAATGTGCTCGTAAGAGCGGGATGTTACACTTTGGTTTTGACCATTGGACTATAGTTTTAGAATGGAAACAAATCTTGAAACATGGACCAAAACCTTCCCATTCCAAGAATTTTTGTCTAGACCAACTTGACTTCCTTCAAAACCTATAAGTGTGGTGGAGGGAGCAAAAGGAACTATATGGAACCAAGATGTATAAGCTCCAACAAAGTCTTAAACATTTCTTCCAAAGTATCAAAAGAGGAAAAAAATAGGTATTTGGAAATATATTTGAGCAGAAAAAAAGACTATAATTAGAAATGGAGGAGATCCAAAAGGAGGCAATTTATGGGATACATTTGTAGGAAATTAGTTCCTGGGAAGAATAAGTAATAATGGAACTTCTCATATGAGATCAATAGGAGGGAATGTTTTGGATAAAAAAGTCTAGAATCCACTGAATCAAAGAAGAGGATAATAACTCCAAATTCTTCCACAATTACCTACTACAAAGAACAATCCAAAACATAAAATAATCCATCAAATTGACTAACAGAACCATTAAATAAAAACAAGAGGATATAGAGGAATAATTAACTAACTAAATTATAATCATCTCTTGTCAGAGCCAAATACAAATAGAGATGTTGTTATAAACAAAATAACATAGGCCATCCCCTAGATGGTCTCTCCTAGACAGAATCAAAGTTGAGACCAACATCCCTAGAGGAAGTGGAAGGTATTGTGAAAGACATGGCTTATAGGAAATCCCCTGGCCCGAATGGCTTCACCATTGATTTCTTTCAAACTAGTTGGTCGATCCTCGACAGGGATATTTGGGAAGTGGTGGAGGAATCCTAAAGATCGTGGTCCCTCCTCTAGGTTTTTCAATGGCACCTTTATCACTTTTATCCAAAAAATCAAAGGATCTAACTCAACAAATAAGTTTTGAAATATCTCCCTCTGTAATGCAATTTATAAATTTGTCTCTAAATTAATAGATTCTAGGATTAAGCCTATCCTCCCTATTATCATATCATAGGAGCAAGGGGGTTTTGTGGAAGGAAATATAATAATTGATGGGATTTTGGTAGCTCATGAAACCTTCCACTCCCTAAAGGTCTTAAAAGAAATATAGGATGCTAATGAAACTAGATATATCCAAAGCCTATGACCAAATGAATTGAAATTTTTTAAGATAGATGATGTTATGTTGTGTCTTTATGAAGGAATGAGAGTGGATCTTAAACCTAGTCTCAAAAACCTTCTTCTCCATATTAGTGAATGGTTCTCCTACAAGAACCCTCAAACCGTTATGGGGGCTTTGATAGGGGGATCCTCTATACCCCTTTCTTTACAACATCCTGGGAGAAGGCCTAGGGAAAAGTGTTACCTAAGCTAAGAGGGAAGGAGATATTGAAGGCACTAACATACATTATTTATATGAGGACCTATCCCATATTAAATTCATGGATGATACATTATTAATGTATCTACCTACTGTCAAAGAAGACCGGGCCTTCAACAAATTTTTGGATCTTTTTAATCAGGCCTTTGATACACTTATCAATATGGACAATTCCCAACATTTTTTCTTTAACACCCCCATGTTGGTCTAGAGAAACCTAGCTCACCTTATAGGTTTTCATCGAAATTACCTCCCATCTAAATACCTGAGGGATCCCCTCCTAGACAAGGCCCTCTATAACCCTTTGTGGGAATATTTCATAGCTAATATGGAAGCTAAACTTTCTAGCTAGACTCTTCATTTTTTATCTCTTCTGGGGAGGAACCTATTAGTCAATTTGGTCCTTACAACCCTACCTATGTATATTTTCTCTATGTTGGTTGCTCCAAATAAATTCTAAAGAGGATCGGGAATCTACAACACTAAT
>ML777905.1:1471784-1483618 GCA_009831015.1 Picea engelmannii | reverse complement strand
TTTTTCATTCCTGGAGATTCCCTTTCCACGGTGCACGGGAGGCTGGAGCAGTTTAGTTTAGACTGTCATGCAATTCATTAGCTGCACCACACACAAGTTTGCTGTGTTGCATACTGTGCACTCCAATTGTAGGTCGACCTGTTAATTAAATTTGGATAAATTTAAATTAAGTATATTTTAAAGAAAAGTCAAAATTATTGTTTCAATCTGTTTTATTATCAAATTCAGAATACTAAGTGTATGAATCTATTTTTTTTAATAAATGAATAATTATAATAATTTTTTTCATAAATATATCCTATAATATAATGATATTATATAAAAAAATTTGAACAAATTTTTAAAATAACAAAAACACAATGCTAAAAAAAATCATATTATATAAAAGATTTGAACAAATTTTTAAAATAACAAAAACACAATGCTAAAAAAAATTCACAAAATAATTTCTTATGAATTTATTTCCTCTTAATACCAAAATAACAAAGACATACTCATTTTATATCTAAAATAATTAAAAATTTATTTACTAATTTGTATGTGAATCAAAGAAAAATATAAATTGATTAATGTCTCTATTTTATGTTGTACCGTTTTTTTAACAGAAACATCTTTTACATGTCCTCAATACTCATCAACTAAAAGTTTCCCAAACTTAAAATTTTATTTGCAAAGAAGAAATTATGTTATGCTAAAATTATTAGAATATATATATCAACCATACTTGGATATCAAAAATTAAATTTCCCAAAGACAAAATTTTATTTGCAAAGAAAATTCTGTTATGCTAAAATTATTAACATTTATATATCAACCATATTTGGATATTGTTAATCAATGCTTCATCCTTGTAAATGTTTGGAGGTAATTTAGTTAAAAAATATTTTTTTTAACTTAGTTAGAAATGATTATTAAATTATTAATAGCTTTTATCTATAAAAACTTATATTTTATTTTTCATATTTATATTTAAAAGTTTCCAAAATATCTTCCAAATATTTTAATAAACATGTAACTCCTTTAATATGTGCTAGTATATCGGAATTGTTAGCAAAGAAGAAATTATGTTATGCTAAAATTATTAGAATATATATATCAACCATACTTGGATATCAAAAATTAAATTTCCCAAAGCTAAAATTTTATTTGCAAAGAAAATTCTGTTATGCTAAAATTATTAGCATATATATATCAACCATATTTGGATATTGTTAATCAATGCTTCATCCTTGTAAACGTACGTTTGGAGGTAATTTAGGAAAAAATATTTTTTCTAACTTAGTTAGAAATAATTATTAAATTATTAATAGCTTTTATCTATGAAAACATATATTTTATTTTTCATATTTATATTTAAAAGTTTCCAAAATATCTTCCAAATATTTTAATAAACATGTAACTCCTTTAAATGTGCTAGTATATCGGAATTGTTAGCCTTATATATATATATATATATATATATATATATATAAATGAAAACCTATAAGTTAATGAAGACATGAAGTAAATATAAATGTTTTATCCCTCAACCAATTAAATTTATTTATTTTCATTGAATCTAAATATGTAAATCATAAAGCAACATCAAAATGATTTCATATAATATTGATAACCTGAAGAATAAACATTTATATGTAATATTGGCAATAACTATAAAAATAAATTAAGATATTTATGTTGGGTTATGACAACACATATCTTTTTTTTTACATTCGTTTGAGGTTTCTCAAGTGTTTGGATTTTTGGATGCGTGGAAAAGGTTGAGATATCTCATGGTTAAATATAAAATCCTATGAGGAGCTTATAAGACTTATATTCATTTCTCCACATAGCAATAAAGAATACCATTTTCCCCTATATCCGTCTTTGATGTGTGCGATTGTTTATTTGTCCTCTCTTTCTCTATTTATTAATTCGGTTTGCGAGCCTGAAGTACAACAAGTCATATCAAAGTTGAGGTTCGATGAAGGTCTGTGAGAGCTAAGGCAAGATTATCATTATGTTGCAAGGGAACCGAGGTTTTGTCACTCTCTCCGTGAGGAGGAAAAACCCTATGAGTTCGAAAGGCTATTGGATGCTAAGAAGAATGGTCAATGGGACGACGGAGTTGGAAGGCATGGTAGAAGATAGAGCAAGGTTTCCTCTTGGGTATGACAAGTTGTGCAGTTTTGAGGATGCACACAAACTGTTTGGCAGAATTCCTAAACGACATGATCATGGACCATTATGATGAGTTGTCGGAGGAGGCAGAGTTAGATTTGGCGACAATGGTCGAAAGTCAAGAATGGAAGCAAAGTGTTGATGGGATTACTCAGAGTCAAAGCAATGGTGAAGTTCTTGAATGCAAAGTTCAAGGTGGAGTTATGTATATGGGAATATGACTATAAGACCTGGTTATGCATGCCTACCCCTTTTTTAAATGCCACTGATAAAGTGTAGACGCCCTAGATGATAAGGAGGAGAATGTGGTATTCCCGGATACCATGTTTATACAATTTGAGGGGGGTGGGGCCTAAAAGTGAGTGGTGTAGACTCATTTGGGCAGTTTGGTTGGATTTGGTAGTGGGAAATCCCAAGTAAAGTTTAAAAGGGGGTAAGTTAGGTCAAGAGTCGTGGTTTTCGAGTCCATGGTTTTTTTGGTAACTCGTATTTTTAGAGCTCATTCATCTAATGTAGCCTTTAAAGGGCTTAATATAGTCCATTGAAATTGTCTCATAGGTGAGGAGGTGAAGGCTTAGTTGTCTGGATTGGGGGGATTTGGTCAAGGGAGTACATCTTTGTTGGTTATGGTGTTGAATTTAAGGATGCATATTGTGGTATCCTACTACCCACAAATCATCTTAGCATAAATGTGTACATGGAACAATCAAGAGTTGTTCAGGATCACAAAGGGAGATTTGTTTGCAAACTCAGGGAACCATTGTATGGTGTAAGGTAACTAGGAAATGGTACAAGATGTGTGATTCCTTCATGGTGATCCAAAGTTCTTAAGAAGTGATTATGATCATTTTTTTTATGGAATATTCATTATCTTGGTGTTATTTTGATGATATTAGTGTTGAAAGCAAAGCATGGTTTAGGTCAGTAGGTTAATGTCTCGGTTGGTCAGGATGTTATAGATGAAGGATCCAGGGGAAACAAAACAAATATTGGGCATAAAAATACAGAGAGAAGGGAAAAATGGTAAGATTTGGTTTTCACTGATAAGGTTCAGGATGAAATTTTTGAAACTAGTAAATATCACCATTTTTTTCTTTCCATTGTAAACTGTTAGGATATTTAGACACTTAGGAGTTAGTTAAGATCTACTTGGTTTAATGTGTCATTAGGTAAAATTGTGTTTCTTAGTATGCATTAGTATGCATTTGTACTCATAAAATACGACAGTCACGATATGTTCCCGACATAGAGTGATCCGACAGTTTATATTCTCCTGAATCTTAACGACCATTGATCTATGGCTTAACACCGGATTGGTCCATGAGCTCTATTTAAAGAGCATGGAGGGTCATTTTTCAATGATTGATTGTGATAAAATCTCTTTTAAAATATCTCTATTATATTTTTCTTTTGCATTAATAAACTGCTCCAAGTGGTCGTGTTGGCTGGGGCCGTGGATGTTTCCCCGTACAGATTTTACCATGTCAAAACATCGGTGTGTTAATATTTGATCTAGTTGTGTGAGTGGTTATTGAAGGATTTCTTCTTTGGTTGGAATACACGTGTTTTCGAACATGGTATCAGAGCTAGTTTGAAGACTCGCTCCTGTTGTAGATCAAGACCGTGAAGCCGAGTTGCTCATCTATGTTTTCTTCCATTTACATGCATTTATGGGCTGACGGGACTATTCCATTTTGTCCAGAGTGCTTGTTTCAGTTAGGAACATTTTTCGTTTCACTCAAAAATGTTTTTGTTTTCCCAAGATACGACTATTTCAGTGATATCCAAAGGTATAAACCCTAAATAAGCCCTTTTTAATTTTTTGCATATTATTATTTTGGTTTTATATTGTTTGTTTCCGGGTTGCTACTCTTTTAGATCTGCGTATTCTCTTTTCCCCGCATCCCATGCGATCTCAAAAAATAAAAATAAAAATAGGAAAAGGTGCATTTTTCGGGTAAGCTAACGAAGAGCTAACCCTTGTTCTCATCAAGAAGAGAAATTTGTTTCTTGTGTGAAACCATTTTTTTATGAGCATGCTCTCTAAGGACGTATTCAACAACAACAACACCCCCAATCCTCCTGCTAAACAATACAATATGTTTTGTTATCCAACTTGGTTAAAAGTTGTCTTATTAAGTAAGAGCTCTGGAGTTCAAGTCTCTCTTTTTGTTACTTTTTTTTAAAAAGTTCATGCTCCATTGTAAAGCGTATTTCACTTCAAGTATAAATGTGAATCACTATAAGTAGCTTTAATATTTTATTTTAGATTCATTTATTTTGCATGCAACTTTTTTTTATAAAGTAACTTCATTGTAAAAGTGATCCCCACTTCGTTTTATAAAAGTGGGTCGTTTCATAAAGAAACTTACACCACCAAAATTGGTCATTTGGTCATAAAGAAACTTACACCACCACAACTTTCACATCTGAAGTCCGTTTTCAATGTCGTTTTTTTTAAAACCACCTAATTTTTCGAGATCTTTTCATCCAGATCATTAGTTTCATTTTTTAAATCCATATTCTCTTCATATTTAATATGGATTCTTCCAGTAATCTTTTTCTTACCAGCACTAACTACTTCCAATGGAAATCCCACATGGAGGATTTATTAAGAAGTAAGGCTTGTACCAGATTACCTTGGGAAAGGAAAAAGAACCCACTGATGCTGATAATAAATTCAAATGGGCTAATAGGAGTGATGAAGCACGTGGACTGATCGGAATGCCCATCTCTCCTGATTTAAAGTTCCACCTTAAAGAAATTGATGACCCGGATGAAGCTTGGGAAAAGCTTGAATATGTGTTTGGTAAACACAATAGTTTTTGAGCACATCAATTAGAAAATAAAATACTAACTTTAATTCCAAATGTTTTTTCTTTCATGGACTACTATCTATCTAAGATTAAAACGCTCATAATTTTATGTGAAGGATGTGAGATAAAGCTGGCGGAAGATCGTTGCATCTATATTATTCTTTATAAGCTAGGTAGTGCATATTATGTGTTTGTATCTACCTTTTATGCCATGAGAGAAAATTTAGGGAAAGCTTATCAAAAACCCACTCTTGAGTCATGTTGTGATTCTTTGATTAGAGCACAAGACAATCTTATACAACTTGGAGTGATCAGCACTGTAGGTACCTCCAAAAAATCCTTAGTCACCCAATAGAAAGATAAACCCAAGAATCCGAAGAAGCAACATCCTTTCCACAACAAAAAGAAACATAAGAGTCCCAAACCCACTCAGTTAGCTTCATCTTTTAATGGTGACAAATGAGAAAAATCTAAAAATAAGAAGACTCACATGCATTGCAACTTTTGTGATAAACATGGTCATGATGAGTCCAAATGTTTCAAGAATATTCCATATTTAGAAGCAACGATGAAGAAGGACACCATCAATATTGATTCTACTTCTTCTTCTTCTTCTCATGGACATGCACTTTCTACTTCCAGTTTCTCCTTCAATACAAATTCTACTTCTTCTTCTTCTGATGAGTGGCTTATTGATTCTGAAGCATCTTATCATATGGCTAAGGATAAATACATATGTTCTTTTCTAAATGAATGTAACACCAAGAAAATATTTGTTGGTGATGATAGATCTCTTAGTGTTGTAGGATCTAGAAAATTTCAAGTAGATAATGATCATTTCAATGATGTATTATGTGTTCCAATTCTTCCTTGTAACCTTTTATCAATATATCAATTCACTCATTCACGTGAAGGTAAAACCGTAGAGTTTTCACCTCACCAACTTGTAACTAAGGATCTAAAAGATCCTAAGTATGTTATTGCAACTGGAATTGATGATGATATAACTAGGTTGTACAAGTTTGACAACTTTGGGTCAACATATTTTTCATCATTTTTTGTTGTTCATAGTGATGACTTGAGAAAACTTTGGCATGAGTGGTTTGGTCATCTAAACTATCGCTCATTGCAACAACTATCTAATCAAAAGATGGTGAGTGGTCTTCCTCATGTTTCAATCAAAGATCATGTTTTTTTCGTTTGTGTTCTCGGCAAATATCATCGGGACAATTTTGATAAACATGCCTCTCGGCATGCCTCGGGCCCTTTGCAGTTTGTTCACAATGATTTATGTAGTCCACTTTCTTCTGCTTGTTTTTCTGGGTGTAAGTATTTCTTAACTTTCATTGATGACTTTTTCATACGTACTTGGGTTTACTTCTTAAAAATTAAGAGAGAAGTTTTTGACAAGTTTTTGTCCTACAAGGCCCTTGTAGAAAAGCAATATGGACATGAAATTCAAAGTTTAAGAACAAATAATGGAGGGGAATATGTGAACAATAATTTTACAAGTTACTGCACTACATAGGGCATCCAATTCCAACACACTATTCCATATACACCACAAGAAAATAGTGTTGCTGAGAAAAAGAACCACACATTAAAAGAAATGGCTAATTGTATGATCCAATATAAGGGATTAAGTCTAAAGTATTGAGTGGAAGCCATGAACTGTGCAAATTACATAGTAAATCGCAAATTACATAGTAAATCGCACTCTCACAAAGGATCTTAAAAATATAACACTAGAAGAATCTTGGACTAAAAGTAAACTAGATGTAAGTCACTTCAGTGTATTTGGCAGTATATCATGTGCTCACATTCCTGTTGAGAAAGGGAAAGCATTGCAGCCTAAAAGTGAGAAGTGTATATTTGTCAAAGGTTATAGACTTCTTCAGCCACGTTCTAATGAAATTATTATTGGAAGGGATTTTAAATTTAATGAAAATCTCTTGGCCTGGGAGCCTAATTCGACGTGTGTGTCATCTTTGGCCTGCAATCCTAATTCGACATTTGTGCCTTCTTCGGCCTGCAAGTCATATTCAGCATTTGTGACTTCTTCTATTCCTATTCTAATTTCTTCTTTAGATGATGAAAATGAGGATGAAAATCCACCTCCTCCTTCTCACCTTCCTCTATATGAGTCCTTTCAACCTAAAACAACACCATCTCTAGCTCCACTGCTTCTTAGATGGGTTTTTTCAATACGAGAAGAAGCTAGTGATCTAGTCGGTGATCCTTCAGATCAACGTCAAACATGTTCACAGTTCCAATGAGCCTCTTCTCTTTTGGCTCAAGTTTCAGAGACTCATAATCCAAAGACATTTGCAAAAGCTTCGGGTCATCCAGATTGGGATACAACAATAAATGAAGAGTGTCATTCTTTAATGGAAAACGATACTTGGGATCTTGTACCTTTTCCAAAATGAAGAAAACTTGTCATATGTAAATGGGTCTACAGAACTAAGTATGCCTCAGATGGAAGTGTTGAAAGACACAAGGCTCAGTTAGTTGCCAAAGGATTTTCCTAGGTTGAAGGAATTGACTATAATGAAACCTTTTGGTTGGACAACGGAGAGGGGGGGTGAATCAATTGTTATTGTGCTTAAACAATTATTCCTATTTTGAATTCTTTACAGAAAACTCAATGACGATCACAATAATGTAGGGAAGTAAGAAATAGAAAAATCAACATCAATCACACACATGAAATATACAGAGACAGATATTTCCTGAGGAAACCCATAAAAGGAAAAACCTCTTCTTCTTGATATGATAAGTAATCCTTATTTTTTGTGCATTATCATTCTTATGAGCTCTAACTCCTCTTGAGGCTACAACCTCTGTTTTACAAGCAGCAACTTGTTGAGAGAGCCAACTCTCTAGTTTATCTAGCACCCACTAGAAGGAAGCACCAACTCCCTGAGTGTTCCGACACCAACTGGATGGAAGCACCAACTTCCAGTCACACAGGCACCAACCTGTATAACAGAGAACAATAGTTATCCCTTGCACCACCCTATTACCCTGGTTTTTCTGGCTTCAACCAGATGGAAGATACAACTCCTTGTGTTCAAGCACCCACTTGAAACTCTGAGGACAACAGTCCTCCTTAGCACCTCCCTTCCACCTCGATAATAAAAACTTCATTACTGAACCTTATTACAGTGATATAGTGTTTTTCAAAGGGCTTACCAGTCTCATCATTGTTCTGTTATACTACTATGTCTTTGCATGCATACCTTGACTTTCTCTTCCTCTCTCAGATATGCGTTTATATTATGTGTCTTTCTTCTGTGCTTTCTGCTCAATGTATTATATCCAGTCTATGCGCTACGCCTCTTTCTGTGCATTTCATCTACTTCACACAGCATGCTTCTACCCACATGGATAATTCTCAACAGAAGAAACCATCTCTTCTTTGTTCTATGTATATTTATCATGCCAAGTCCTCTGCCAGATCATCCACGCAACTCATCATCTTCTTCGGCGGTTATGCTGAGTCTGTTCGTCATCAGTGGCTTATATTGATATTCTTTTCCTTCTCTGGCAGTGTGACTCTTCGTCTTCTTTGTCACAGTTAAGATTATTCTCTCTATTGCAGTTACAGAGTTCGACACTTTGCCATCTGTCAATTGTCTCTATGATGAGTCTTCATTCCACTGGCAATTACCTCGAGACTCTTCATCTCCTCTAGTGAGCACCCTAATATTATTCGAATTCTCTAGCAGATGAAATCAGTCATTTTCTACAGTTACAATCAGTCTGTCTCGGTAGTTACAGAAGTAACCTCCACGTTCTCATCCCCTTAGTGCATTTTCTCTTCCCAAGAAAACTTCACACTGGGCACTAGCTTTTCTTGTTGATCCCCTTCCTTTCACGTGAGTCGTGACCACTGGTGGTGACCAGGGGCCAATCACTTCAGGACTTCGTGTTTTGGGTCATCCCTCGTGATTCACCCCAACTCTCCTAACTCTCGATCTCATGAACTCCGAAGTGGAGTCTAGTGATGTGCTAGCTCCTCCCTCAATATAACATTGGGTGATGAGCTCATGTGACCATGTGATTGCGAACACGTCCAAAGGTGGTTTAGACCAAACTGCTTTTCGCCCCACAATTCACTACGATCCTCCACACATCCTTTCTCCAAAATTGTTGTATCAACTGCGGCCCACTCATGAAAAATTAATACACGAGCATGTTTTGGCCCCACATTGTGATGGGACCATCTATCTCATGATATTGATAGTGATCATTCGATCAATGACTCTAATATATATTCCGTTCCTGCCTTCTTTCCTTTGTCCATGCATGATCCTTAATCTCAACGATCAGGTGACACGTGGCCCTCCAAACCAACGGACGAGATCGATTTCACCTTCCAATGACGTGTGTCCCTCTTTAATCTAACGACTATCCTCAACTCCAGGACTTTGGCCTTTGGCAATCTCAAACTTTTCTCCTTCGCATTTTATCAGAGTAGTTTCACCTAGAGTTCACGATCCGTTGACACGTACTCTCCTGCATGATCAATTATCATAAGTGACTTCGGCACTTCGAGACTTTAAGATGATCGCTTCTTCATTCTCCTCCGGAGTGCTCACATGTTGAATAAGTCATAGGCGATGGAAACCACTTGTTGTTGGTTAACACATCCACTTACACTGTCCTTCCACTGTACTAGATCAACGGTTGAGAATGCATCCGAAGTGATCTTTAGATCGGACGACTCGTATCCACTTCGAGACTTTGACATTCGGGACTTAGGGAATATGCTGGTGGTAAAACTCCCAGAGTGATGTCACTTACTTACATCACTTGATGACATGTCATGAGCCTAGTAGCTGCCATGTGTCACTCGAATTTGTGATTTTCACATACATATAATGTCGAATCAACTTGACACTTGTCATTGTCTCATTGTTCCACGTCTCCTTGCTGACGTAGTCTTGCTGACATGGATCCTCATTCACTTCAGGACTTCGGCCTTCGGGACTTCAGGTATTTCGACTTTTCAAGTCATTAATTCTCTCAAAGTGAGAGTCCCCGAACAATAATCTCCTCGCAACTTTTAGACCCAAAATAAACATTGTTTGTCGATCATGTTCTCAGATCGATGGCTCGATCTTTCTGCAATTCTTCTTTTCTAACTTATCTTGTCCTTCCACTTCAAACTAATCTAATGACTGTCATTTACTCTGGCTCTCCAGTTCTCCGGAATTCAGGTTTTTTAAGTCTCAAACTGAAAAATCCTTGAAGTGATTTGCTCCGGATTTGAGGATAGTGTGCCACCTATCAGTCTTGGTGATGGACAGTTCCTGCTTACTTCAAGACTTAAGGAATTTGACAAGTCCTCTCTCCTACGCTCTGTTGAAATAATGTAACGGCAAAGAGTATTCTTATTATTATTGATATATTATTCATAGGATCAATCCCCATTGTGGATTGATCATGTCGGTTATTGCAATAGGACCAAATCCCCTTTTGCGGATTGGTCAAAAGACAATTGTAATAGGCAGAATAAGAAGTCGGCCCCAACAGTTATTAAAGAGACCCAGAAATATAATAAAGGTGGGTTTACCCACCTAGTTTGAGAAGTCGGTCCTGCCAATAAAGAGACACTTCACACATGCCAGACTTGTATAAATAAAGGAGGCTAGCACCTCACTTAGACACAACTCACTTGCTCAGTTTGAGAGACAAGTTCTGATCTGTTATTGGCAAAGGAGAGAGAGAGTGGCACATATCTAGAAGAGGACTTTCTGTATTAGCATAAGAGATCTCTTGGCATTGTAATGGCTATCTATATTAAGGAAGTTTTGTTGGGTTTTCTTCCCCTAGAGGGTTTCCCAGGATAAATATTGTGTCTCTTGTGATTGTGTATTTCTCAGTGATCTTGGATTATGCTATTGTTATCTAATGAAATGAAAACATCTATAATAATTTCTTAAACATTAACATGGTATCAGAGGCAAGCTGGAGGAAGCATCTTTCACAAGAGAAAAACGTCACTGTTGTCGTACCTGCAAATTAGGTTTTTTCAAAAGTGAATCTTTTTAGCCCTAAAACTATCTAGAAAGTTGTGCCCTCCCCTAAGGATCAATTTGGCATCATCAGTGCACCTTTTCAATGGCTAGATCTTTCGAAATGTGAAACCCTAGTTTCACAAAGTACCAAAAGTACCAGAAGTACGAGAGTACCAAAGGTACTAGAAGCACCAGTCCAGAAATCCGCAGATCAGATTTGAAGGAGTAAAAAGTTGGATTTTCAGAAATCTGACTGCACCAGCTAACTCGCCTCAGCTCAGCGCATCTATCCCCTAGATCATAATTTCAAAATTGAAAGTTTGAAAAATTAGGGTTTTCTCATAAAAACCCTAAGTTGTAGTTGCAGTAGCAGTCGTACTACCAGTGGTAGTCACCCTTGAATTTTTTAAAGAGTTAGTAATGATTACCACTACTGCCAAATGGTGCCACCACCTGCAAATGCTATTAGAGGTATGTACTCACATATGTTTAAATGGTTAAAATTTAAAGAGTATTTGCAGGAGAAGGGATCTCTTTCCATAGATCCAGAAGGATCTCAAGATCCAACACATTCAGAGGAATGATGCAACCGAGGTGTGATTATTCTGATACACATCTATTTGTCATGACATTATCTTGATCAGTGTTGCATGTTGAAACTATGATCAAATTATTAGAAGGATTAAAAGTTGATCATAGAGCTTATCCTCTAACCTAACCTTCTGTCAAGATAGCATATTGTCTTAGTACAATAAACAAGTTGAAGAAAGCACTCATCATCTTGAGTGAAGGAGACTTGGAAGAAAAGCAAGCACTCATCCTAAAGACAAGG
>ML777905.1:1434707-1461223 GCA_009831015.1 Picea engelmannii | reverse complement strand
ATGCTTCTGATCATGTAATTTCATTTCATACATTTATTATTATTAATGGTGCAAAGCATATGTACTAAGTGTTTCTAAACTAACAATTTACATGGCAACCTAATTTATTATAATAATAATATAATTTTTATTCAGTTCAAAGTTCATAGTTTTACATTAATTATACATAAATAAATTTTAAATAGATAAATAAATTGTTTCTCATATACTTTTATATATTTTATATAAAAACAATATATATTATTATAATAATATATATTTCCTCAAATTTAATTTAAATTTAATTATACATAGATAAACAAATCATTTCTCATATTTGTATGCTTCCATAGAAGTAGATGAAATGACACGATAATTCTAATGCACTTGGTGCCATTTAATCTTGGATCTCAAAATCACATATTTAGCATTATTGTGTCTAACCATATATTTATATCACCCTAAAAAATGATGTGGATTAAGATTTTGTGTTAAGGAAATTTCTCACACTTTGCAAATCGTATATAATTTCAGATATCCATATATATAGTTAGTTAATGTATAGTATTCAAAATCTAAAAATAATAATTTTTAAAATATAATAATAAAAAATAACTATTTTGAAAATGTTTTTTTGGGTGGTAAATATTATTATGTCATTACATTATATGGGAGTACATTATATGGGAGGAAAGGTATAGGTGTAATATATATTATATAAATTTTGAAATAAAAGAAAAAAAAATTATGTGAAATTAAATGTTAGAATTGAAATTTTTTGAAAAAATAGTTAAAATTAAATTATAAATAGTTAAAATAAGTTAGTGTAAATATATTTTAATCAACAATTTAGGAAAACAAATATTTTAATTTTTAAATTATATTAATATTTACTAACTAGATAACTATCTTTAATGGATTTAATGGTTAAAAACATATGTTTCTTTTTAAGAGGTTAAAGGTCTAAGATCATATTGAACATATAATAACTTGATACATGGTTGTGTTATCCAATTTTTATTATTATCATTATATTTATTATATTTCATAATAACATATTCCATCACCAACTTCCCTATATTTCAAAACCATCCAAACTGCATTTAAACTTTCAAACAAATTTTCTTAGAAGTATAAAAAAAAAATCATTTTTTAAACTAAAAATAATAAATTAATGAAAAAGTTCAATAGCAAACTTCAATAAATAAAAGAAAAGATATAATTTAGATGTATTGAATAAGTCAATAATAAATATCATTTCATTGTATTCACACGAGTAGGTAGCAAAGTCAATACAAGAGAGTGTAATTATTAATAAATTAGTTATTCAATAATAAATATCATCTAATTGTATTCACACGAGCAGGTAGCAAAGTCAAAATAGGAAACGTGTAATAATTAATAAATTAGTTAGTGAGAAAGTTGAGTAGTTAATAGGGGGAGTAAATAAAATAAAAAACATAATCTCAATCTATTGAATCATTCAATATAAATATCACATTATCATCTCATTGTCTTCATACGAGTAGTTAGCAAAGTCAATCTAGGATTCGTGTAAAAATTAATAAATTAGTTAGTAAGTAGTAGAATCACTTAATATCATCTTATCATCTCATTGTCTTCATATGGCTAGGTAACAAAGTCCATCTAGGAGTCGTGTAATAATTAATAAATTAGTTAGTAAGTTATTAATAAGGGCAGTAGATAATATAAAAGATATAATTGGAATGTATTGAATAATTATTGGAGTTGTTAAATTTATTGAATTCAATACATTCATTTTAAGATTTTCAAACACCAGTGAATTCAAGATATGGACAAGGTAAGATTCAACTTCAAGACATTTAAATATGAGTGAGAGCAAGAGATAGACAAGTTAAGATTCCACTTCAGGATTTCCAAATATTGGTGAAGGCATTTTATCCACTCAGTAAATCGCTTGCACATTTGAATAATATTTTTGATAATGATGTAATGGTTACCGTCTCCCATTAAGCCACCCACTAATTGGCTACACATAGCGACATTTCGATCTAAATCTAGCTCTGATCTGTCTATGTGTTAAGTCCTTTGAATAATCATTTAAAACATTAAAAAAAACCAGTTGCAGGATGTCAAACAAAATGGAAAATAAAATCATAAAAGAATAAAAAAAATGAATTTTTAAAACATAAAATCCATGTTAGGTTAGACAACCAACCAGAACAAGTGTTTTAAACCCCTTAAATAATATTTCAAAGCATTAAAAACATCACCTCTAAAAAGTCATAGAGAATGAAAGGAACGCCTGTTTCCATGTTAAGTCAGGCAACCAACAGAAACAAGTGCGTTAAGCTCCTTATTTTAAAGCATTAGAAAAAGCAGCTCTAAAAGGTCAATGAAAATGAAAGAGGAACATCTGTTTCCATGTTAAGTGAGGCAACCAACAAGCACAGATGTGGTAAAGGCCATTTAAGAAAGCCAACTCCAAGAAAATAGAGACCATAAAAATATTCAATATAAATGATAAATTTGGGTATTCTTATGTAAATTAAGGTAGATATTCAATATAAAATGATGTATCAGGCCATTGGATATCTGCATGTGGTAATGGAACTGGGATATCAAAACTGACAATATGTTAGGTAGGGTGCAGATTAGTACTTTGTAACACTCCCATTATAGCTGATAACATTTGTCATTGATGTTTTATTACTAAGATGCAATTTTGTTAAAGATTGTTCTTAATAATTAGTTGAGTTATTTACTCTATGATGTATCCTCATTAAAGTTGAGTTATTTATCATATGATGTATTTTCATGGGATGGAATATTATGATGTTTTTTTGAAAAATATTATTTTATGTATATTATATTTTTATATTTATAGTGATCTAGGTTAGAAGATGAGAGTAGTTAAAATATTAATTAAAGTTATGGAAATTTTTTCTAAGTGAAAGGGATACTTTTGTTCAATGAGGATAGTCAATCGTAATCTAGTGTATAGAGAGTAGGAAAGGGAAAATTTGGTTATGGAGAGATTATAAAATAATTCTTTTCCTTGTATGAGGAGTTGGATTATTGAGAATTTTCACATTGAGGAAGAGCTATATCTTATTTTGAATTTGCTTGAGCAATTTGAGAGCTATTCTAACTTAGTGATAGATGTGGCTAAAAGTGTACCTTAGCAACTGTGGCTAGTAATCTCATTTATGCTTAGGGGGTTAAATGTGCATCTTCTTTGAAGGCAGGTGATTCCATTCACCATGGTAATATATGTCGTCGAGTTCGATTTCACGTCGACAATTGTTGATTCCTAGCAACAACACACAAGCACTTGTAATCGGGTTATAATTACTCATCCTTCATACAATATCAATTGTAAGTCTCTAGATAGAAACAACAAAAAGACATATTAAAGAGTAGCAGGAAGATAAGATTGATGAGTAGCAGAGCAATGAGAACATAGAAGTTAATAGAGCTTCAATAATGAACATGGCGACAATAGTTAAAGGAATCCAAGAGAGACATATTTTCATAGATAGACACACATGGAGAGCCGAAAAGAAAATACTATGAAAGAAGAATGATTGATTTGATTGATCCGCTGGTATAAAAGTTGCATAACAGTTCTTGGATTGTGATCTCAAAATCCATAAAGAAGAGAAATGGCAGGTTGGCCTAAGCATGATATTCCACCATAAGGTGTTGTTGGCAACCCTATATATTTTTAACTTTTTAAAGCATCAAATAATAATTTATGTGGCTGCCTACTTGGGGTCATACAATTATTGTTCTTCATAAGCAGCTTTTGAAACTACGATTGTGATCTTTCAGTTATTCCTAGTGTTTTCATTTTCATGCTTTGTTCATCACTGAAAGCATGAAAACGAAGCATCAAAACCTATGATTGGATTACTACTTTATTTAAAGTTTATGAAAGGTAGATGGCTCCACAATTTTTGTTAATAAAAATTTTGTTTCTTGCTATCAAGCTCATCTTCTTTATTGACTCCTCAAACGTGAAGTATGCTTATGGATTTTTATGTGATTCACTAAGGGTCCATTTAATTTAAACTTTGATATATTTTTTGTGGATTTTGGTCATGCTTATCCTTTTCACTACATTTTGGTTTATAAATTTTTCCTCTCCTAAACTTTAGAAACCAAACCCACCTTGTTGCACAATCATAAAATTTAATGAACTTGGTCGTGGCCTGTACCCTGTGGGAGGTGGCAGTCTGACAACGATGAGCCCATCACCTTGAGCTAAATATCGGGTTTTGCATGTACTCCCGGTATTCATTTCACATAACGCCTTTCATTTGGTATTGAAGAATCTCTGTCCATACGCGCTAGGGTATTGATGAGTTTTTGGGTCTGAAATGTCATCCTGGTCTTTTCCTAGAAACCTTCCATACTCACTGTGTTTTATTGTCCGTCTTTTGTATCCCCATGGCCCTGGTCATCAGGATTGAACCCAATGGCTCTCAGACCCTACTTTTGTGTGATGATGCAAGGGAGGATCTCGAGGGTCAAGGCTGGCTTGTTTTTCTTGAGAAATTCTAGGGATTTAACTTGCGAATCGCTCAGGAATTTGCCCTTTCTTTTGATGGAGGCCGAGCCAAGGTAGGATACATTCGGGCCGAGGTCATAGAGGATTTTTTAGGTCAAGCAGCAGGTCTTCCTTTGAGCGGGCATAAGTGGTTCAAAAACACCAAGGTTGAGGAGGTTCCATGGAGCCTTTTCTTCACGTCTCAAAAAATCAATTGTTGTGACAAAGGTATGCCCGTGTCCCTATTGAAAACCCAGTGACATGGTTTGCTAGCAGTCTTGAAACAATTCGTGACGTGTGAAGGCCGTTTTGGTTTTGTTTTTCTATATCATATACGTTTGCTAATGAATTTCATTGGGTTTCAATTAAATATGCCCTATTACCTATGGAGAAGCCTGTATAACATGGCAAAGAGGTATAAGAGACAACAATTGGATTCAAGCCTGTTTCACCATGGTTTGATTAAGATACTGTTGGTACATCAATTGAAGTTACGAAATGATGACTGCAATGCTTTCCTAACCTGAAACAGTTTCGTTGACTCCAATGCTGTAGAGGTTGACAAACCTATGATAGAGGAAACCATAGTCCCTACCAGATTGATCCCTTCACCTACACAGGTTTGTGTTACGACCACCCTTAGTAAGACTATACCTGACACACAAGTTGTTGAGTAGATCCATGAACAACGCTCACGCCCTATCGCCTCTGCTGAGAACAAAAATAGACCTGTGGGCAAGCTATCTAAAGGTGATATCGATTTAGGTTTTAAAAATAAAAGGGAAGGTAGGTTGATCTCAAGGAAACTATGAAATAAATCAAACTCTCATGTGAGTTCAATCAAAATGATCAAGATCCATGACAGCTCAGACTCAGAGATTGATAGATTCTTGGCCGAAGAAGACCCTCCTTCCTTCCAAGCAAATCTTGACCAGACTTACAATTTCGTGGATAATTTTCCACCCTTCTTGAAGCACAGTCAAGGATTTCTAGGTATCAAGTTTGATAACAAACCTAAAGGCAACAGTGCACACAGTCCGGCACTCAAATATGGGTATTCTCAAACGGTCGTCTCAGATTCACAATGTGAAACTTGTCTGTTTTGGATTGACAAATATTATACAGACGTACCCATTTTACAATCGCAAATCAAAACCCTTACCGATCAGGACGACCCCCTAACAGATGAAAATCGTAGGCTCAAGTCTGTTGTTCAGAGACAAGGAAAATGTTTGAAAACAACAGGGAACATCATAGTAAGAAACACCGAGAGTGTAACAACAGTGATCAATTATGAGATCATGTTAATCGATTTGATTTTCCAATTAAAGGTAAAGATTTGTTTTTATCTTAAAATAGTGTTACATTCTTGTTCATAGAATAAATTAGATTTTGTTGCTAAAATAAGACTAGCTACAGAATCAGCAGATTCTGTAGCCAGTCTTTTCTTATTCGAAATTTGGAAAATATTGGTCAAATGTATATCTAAGTTTCTTTATTTCATATTTTTCTTTCACGATATCTGGTAGTTTATGGTGATCAAATGGTATGAATAATTTCTGGGCTTATTAGCCATGTCCATGGCTTATTTTTGTGCAAACAGGAACAAACTCTTTTATTTTTAGAGATTTAGTGTGATCTGGGGTGGTTATATTCCCCCTCTATTTTTGTAATCAGTAGATGATTGTAGAGATTTAATCTTATCTCATAAGATAAGACAATTAGCTTTTCTGAACCCTTTATAAACTCGTATTTTTGTAATCAAAACATCTTGGCCTGGGGATGAAGGTGGACAATTTATTCACGAATTTGGACGGAACATATATTTACATTTTGGCTTTAGCTCTCTGTAAATGTTGTTTTTGTTTATGGTTTGTTTATCCTAATTAATTAATAGTTGTTGATAGCTTTTGTCTTCACAATTTACTATGACATTGAGAAAATTTCTTTAAAATACTGTCCACATTTTGATGCTTCAGATATTGAAAAGAGTGGTCATTCGTTCAACCCAAATGATAAGATTTTTCTTTAATTTTGTTGGATGATTAGAAGCATGTTGTTACAGTTAGATTTATATTATTTGTAATTACTTGCAATCACAAATACCACAGTGATTATTTTCATCTCTTCGTTCTGTTGTTAAAATTCAATAGTCAATATACTGTTTTGCATTTATTCCAAACAGTTTCAAGGTTCATTGCAGATTTATCTCTTGGACAGACTAGATGGACATTGCATAGTTATATATATGTTGGATGCACATCGATTAACTCATTGATAGGTTAGTTCTTTTCTTTCTGTTGTTTATTTGTCTACAAAACTCTAATATATGGTTTGGCTTTGACCATCCACATACTCCTGTTTCATTGTATCTTTTTTAGTTTAAACTTAGATTAATAAAGAAAAAACAAAAAATAGCTTATGTGCTTTCTTTATCTTCTTTTGTTTAAGCAACCATCTTTACATAGATTTTCGTGAGTTTAGATTAAAACTTGCAACTTGTATATCATGCACATAAATAAGATAGACATATATGTTTTGTAAATAATATATACAATAGTTATATGTACCTGTATATATATTGAGTGGTTATTTAATAATTAGATTTTTTTATTGCTTTTATTTGTTTCTTCTAGGACTTTTAGATTGGCTAACGGATCCATTAAACCCGTCAGAAAGAGTTATACTAAACGGCTTGGGTTATTTAGACAACCTCGGACTGGACTTGTTCTTCCAATTGACAGACGATCATTTTCACCTATCAACAAATGGTGCTAGAAGGAGGGACTGAACATGATTGATGGCACATGGAGGTCACAAGACTCCTCCCCCACACACCTACTCCCCCATAGTAACAAGAAGTTGTTCTGACGACAACATTACTTCTCAAACAACAACCACCTCAAATCTTGGGATAAATTCGAATCTTGTTTCCTTGAGAATTTCGGGGATGACAAATCTCCTGAAGTCTTAGTCATGGAACTCTCCAATTTAAAGATGAACCCTAAGGAAAAAATAAAAGACTTTAATCAAACGTTTCTAACATTAAAGAATCGAATCGCTAATGATTCAATGCCTGCTGAAAATCTTATCGTCGCATACTACACCAAAGCCCTACACTAGAACATAGCAATCTGGGTAAAAAGGTCTAAGAAGTCAACATTATTGGAAGCCTTCGAGGAAGCAAGACAAATTGAGAAGGATATCCTAAGCCTAAAGGATAATATTAGTAATGAGGCAGATATTACCCCATATTCCAAGAAGAAAATAGAAATTCTTCCTAGACCTCCCCAAACCAAAACTCAATCAGAGAGTTCAGATCTGGAAAGTTTACAAAAGGTTGTTCAAAAATTGTCAAATCAAGTCGTAGATTTAAGGAGATCGGTTGAAGAATCTTCTTCAAGCAAATGGTCTTAAAAACCCCCTTTTAGAAAACCTTTTCCCACAAACTGGCCCAACTTAAACTCTAAAGGCCTTAATTTAGAAAGCCTACAATATGCGATATAGACAATCCTTGAAGCTCATGATAACTTAGTTCCCCCTGAGATTTCTGAAGATGTAGTTGAACAAGAAACAATGGAAGAGGACGAACCCTCTCCCAACATCTTTGGGCATTTTCAGACAGTATCTTTCAAGCCAATTTTGAAACAGTTCATCCTTACAATACCAGAAGAAAAACACAGAATAAACCCTCTTCTGAAATTGGAACTAATGTGCCTCAAAAACAGTTTAAGCAGACTGAAACTAAATAGAATTCAACAACCCCAAGTTTAGAATACGATCTTATTGAAGACCTTAAGAAACTTAGAGCTAATATTTATGTTTATGAATTATTGAAATTTCCTTTTCTTCTGCAAAAGATGCTTCAAAACATTGCAGAAAACAACAAAAATAACAATTTGAACAACAACAAATTTGCAGAAAACATCCCTAAAACACCTCAAAAGGTTCCCGTTAAAATGACACTGGAACCCTCGGATAAAATAGACCTTGCTGTAAAAAGTGTAGCAAATGTAGATAAAATAATTCCAAGGACTTTGACTAAAAACCAACAAAGTTATGCTGTTAACACTCGTAGAAATGTCCCACCTTTTCTATTGACCTTCAAAATTTTCAATAGGAATGTACATAATTGTATGGTAGATTATGGTGCATCATCAAATGTAATGCCTTGGTCTGTCTGCCAAAAAATCAATGCTGAAGTCCAACCTTCAAGTCTGAAAATTATTCAGCTTGATCGTACCAGTGTTAAGGTGATCGGTGAATTAAAAAATGTCCTTATCAGATTATCCTCTAATCCTAAAGTTCACCAGATTATTGATATTATTGTCGTGGACATCCCTGAAGTATATGGCCTATTTTTAAGTAGGGATTGGTCCGAACAACTGGATGGTTACTTTGCGACAGACTGGTCTCATTTGTGGCTGCCAAAGAATGGAAAGCCTAACAGAATCAAGATCAATCGTGAGCATTATCTCAAGATTATCGTGACTGATTTAAATGACACTAATGAACCATTTACTTCTTCTGCTAATTCACTCGAAATGCAGGGAATGAACACCTTTTTCGGTAACTTCATGGCAAAAAATTCTAACATTATTGACCCGAAACAACAGTCGGAACTCATGACATGCACACAGTTGGCAGTTCTCCCTAATGTGTCACATACGGCTGATGAGACTCACATATGGTCTCTCATTTATTTTGGCTACAGGGGCAAAAGTTTCATTGTAGTCAATTCCTTCAACTTGGGAAAACCATTTGGAAACTAACTGAGCCTTGTGTTTGTCAACACTTCCATATGATGCATACTTAGTTCTGTAGACCCATTTACATATGACAAGTTTTCTTCCTTTTGGAAGAGGTACAAGATCGCAAGTATCGTTTTCTGTTAAAGAACGATACTCTTCATTCATTGTTGTATCCCAATCTGCACGACCTGATGCTTCTCCAAATGTCTTTGGATCACGAGTCTCTGAAATTTGATCCAAAAGAGAAGAGTCTTGTTGGAAATATGAACGTGTCCCACGTTGATCTCAAGGATCACTGACAATATCACCAGTTGCTTCTCATGTTAAACAAACCCATCTAAGAAGCGGTGGAGTTGGTGTTGGTTCAGGTTCAAAGGACTCATTTGGAGGAAGGTGAATAGGCGGAGGTGGATTTTCATCCTAACTGTCATCATCTGAAGAAGAAACTAGAATAGGATCATAATAAGGCACAAAAACCGAAGATGGCTCATAGGCCTAAGAACTCACAATTGTGGAATTAGGCTCGTAGGCCAATAGATTTTCATCAAATTTAACATATCTTCTAATAATAATTTCATTACAATGTGGTTGAAGAAGTTTATAACCTTTGACATCTTAAGAATAACCAACAAGCATAAGCTTCTCACTTTTAGGCTGCAATTCTTTCCTTTTCTCATCAGGAATGTGAGCCCATGCTATACTGCCAAATAAACAGAAGTGATTTACATCTCGTTTAATTTTAGTCCAATATTTTTCTAGTGTTATATTTTTAAGAGCCTTTGTGGGAGTGTGATTTAATATTTAATTTTCACATTTGATGGTTGTTGCCCAATACTTTAGATTTAATCCCTTAGATTGGATCATACAATTAGCCATTTCTTTTAATGTGCAATTATGTGCCTTAACAACACCATTTTGTTGTGGTGTATATGGAACATTGTGTTGCATTTGGATACCCTATGTAGTGCAATAACTTGTAAAATTATTGTTCACATATTTGCCTCCATTATTTTTTCTTAACCTCTGAATTTGATGTCCAAATTACTTTTGTATAAGGGCCTTGTAGCCCAAAAACTTGTTAAAAAATCAGTTCTTAAGTTTTAAGAAGTAAACCCAAGTACGTATGGAAAATTCATCAATGAAAGTTAAGAAATACTTGCACCCATAAAAAGAAGGAGAAGAAAGTGAACCACACAAGTCACTGTGAACAAGCTGCAAAGGGCCCAAGGCATGCCAAGAGGCAAGTTTGTCAAAATTGTCATGATGATGTTTTCCAAGAACAAAACAGTCACAAACACCATCTCTGCATGAAACCAGAGGAAGACCAGTCACCAAACATTTATTACATAGTTGTTACAATGAGTGATAGTTTAGATGACCAAACCACTCATGCCAAAGTTTGCTCAAGTGATTGCTATGAGCAAGAAAAAATTATGAAAAATATGATGACCGACAGTTGTCAAACTTGTATAACTTGGTAATATCATCAATAATTCTAGTTGTAAGAGCATGCTTAGGATCTTTTAGATCCTTAGTTAAAATTTAGAGAGGTGAAAACTCTACGGTTTTACCTTCACATGAATGAGTGATTTGATAAATTGTTAAAAGGTTACAAGGAAGAATTGGAACACATAATACATCATTGAAATGACCATTATCTACTTGAAATTTTCTTGATCCTACAACACTAAGAGATCTATCATCACCAACAAATGTTTTCTTGGTGTTACATTCATTTAGAAAAGAACATATGTATTTATCCTTATCCATATGATAAGATGCTTCTGAATCAATAAGCCACTCATCAAAAGAATAAGAAGTAGAAGTTGCATTGAAGGAGAAACTGGAAGTAGAAAGTGCATGTCCATGAGAAGAAGAAGAAGTAGTAGAATCAATATTGATGGTGTTCTTTTTCATCACTGCTTCTAAATATGGAATCTTTTTGAAACATTTGGAATCATCATGACCATGTTTATCACAAAAGTTGCAATGCCTGTGAGTCTTCTTATTTTTATATTTTTCTCATTTGTCACCATTAAAAGATGAAGATAACTGAGTCGGTTCGGGACCCCTATGTTTCTTTTTGTTGTGGTAAGGATGTTGTTTCTTGGGATTCTTGGGTTTATCTTTCTATTGGGTGACTAATGATTTTTTGGAGGTACCTACAGTGCTAATCACTCCAAGTTGTATAATATTGTCTTGCGCTCTAATCAAAGAATCACAAAAGGACTCAAGAGTGGGTTTTTTATAAGCTTTCCCTAAAGTTTCTCTCATGGCATAAAAGGTAGATACAAACACATAATATGCACTACCTAGCTTATAAAGAATAATATAGATGCAACGATTTTCCTCCTACTTTATCTCACATTCTTCACATAAAATTATGAGCATTTTAAACTTAGATAGATAGTAGTCAATGCAAGAAAAAACATTTGAAATTAAAGTTAGTATTTTATTTTCTAATTGATGTGCTCAAAAACTATTGTGTTTACCAAACACATATTCAATCTTTTCCCAAGCTTCATCGGGGTCATCAATTTCTTTAAGGTGGAACTTTAAATCAGGAGAGATGGGCATTCCGATCAGTCCACATGCTTCATCACTCCTATTAGCCCATTTGAATTTATTATCAGCATCAGTGGGTTCTTTTTCCTTTCCCAAGGCAATCTGGTACAAGCCTTACTTCTTAATAAATCTTCCATATGGGATTTCCATTGGAAGTAGTTAGTGCTGGTAAGAAAAAGATTACTGGAATAATCCATATTAAATATGAAGAGAATATGGATTTAAAAAATGAAACTGATGATCTGGATGGAAAGATCTCGAAAAATTAGGTAGTTTTAAAAAAAACGACACTGAAAACGGACTTTAGATGTGAAAGTTGTGGTGGTGTAAGTTTCTTTATGACCAAATGACCAAATGACCAGTTGTGGTGGTGTAATTTTCTTTATGAAGCGACCCACTTTTATAAAAGGAAGTGGGGATCACTTTTACAATGAATTTACTTTATAAAAAAGGGTTGCATGGAAAATAAATAACTCTAAAATAAAATATTAAAGCTACTTATAGTGATTCACTTTTATACTTGAAGTGAAATACGCTTTACAATGGAGCATGAACTTTTTCAAAAAAAGTAACAAAAAGAGAGACTTGAACTCCAGACCTCTTACTTAATAACACAACTTTCAACCAAGTTGGATAACAAAACATATATTATTGTTTAGCAGGAGGATTGGGGGTGTTGTTGTTGTTGAATACGTCCTTAGAGAGCATGCTCATAAAAAAATGTTTTCACACAAGAAACAAATTTCGCTTCTTGATGAGAACAAGGGTTAGCTCTTGGTTAGCTTACCCAGAAAATGCACATTTTCTTATTTGTCTTTTATTTTTAGAGATCGCATGGGATGCGGGGAAAAGATAATACACAGATCTAAAAGAGTAGCAACCCGGAAACAAACAATATAAAACCAAAATAATAATCTGCAAAAAATTAAAAAGGGTGTATTTAGGCTTTATACCTTCAGATATCGCTGAAATGGTCATATCTTGGGAAAACAAAAACATTTTTGAGTGAAACGAAAAATGTTTCTAACTGAAACAAGCACTCTAGAAAAAATGGAATAGTCCTGTCAGCCCATAAATGCATGTAAATGGAAGAAAACATATATGAGGCAAATCGGCTTCACGATCTCGGTCTACAACAGGAGCAGGTCTTCAAACCGGCTCTGATACAATGTTCGACAACACATGTATTCCAACAGAAGAAAAAATCCTTCAATAACCACTCACACAACCAGATCAAATATTAACACATCGATGCTTTGACGTGGTAAAATCTGTACAAGGAGACATCCACGGCCCCAACCAACACGACCACTTGGAGTAGTTTATTAATCCAAAAGAAAAATATAACAGAGATATTTTACAAGATATTTTATCACAATCAATCATCGAAAAATGACCCTCCATGCTCTTTAAATAGAGGTCATGGACCAATCGCGTGTTAAGCCATAGATCAATGGTTGTTAAGATTGGGGAGAATATAAACCGTTGGATCACTCTATGTCGGGAACATATCACGATTGTCGTATTTACTGACTACAAATTCATACTAATGCATACTAAGAAATACACTTTTACCTAATGACACATTAGACCAAGTAGATATTAACTAACTCCTAAGTGTCTAAATATCCTAACAGATTACAATGGAAAGAAAAAAATGAGGATATTTACCGGTTTCAAAAATTTCATACTGAACCTTATCAGTGAAAACCACATCTTAGCATTTTTCCCTTCTTTGTGTATTTCTATGCCCAATATTTGTTTTGTTTCCCCTGGATCCTTCATCTATAACATCTTGACCAACCGAGACATTAACCTACTGACCTAAACCATGCTTTTCTTTCAACAATAATATCATCAAAATAACACCAAGATAATGAATATTCCATAGAAAAAATGATCATAATCACTTCTTAAGAACTTTGGATCACCATGAAGGAATCACACATCTTGTACCATTTTCTAGTTACCTTACACCATACAATGGTTCCCTGAGTTTGCAAACAAATCTCCCTTTGTGATCCTGAGCAACTCTTGATTGTTCCATGTACACATTTATACTAAGATGATTTGTGGATAGTAGGATACCACAATATGCATCCTTAAATTCAACACCATAACCAACAAAGATGTACTCCCTTGACCAAATCCTCCCAAACCAGACAACTAAGCCTTCACCTCTCACCTCTGGGCTAATTTCAATTTACTATATTAAGCCCTTTAAAGGCTCCATTACATACATGAGATCTATAAATACGAGTTACCAAGAAAACCATCGACTCGAAAACCACGACTCTTGACCTAACTTACCCCCTTTTAAACTTTACTTGGGATTTCCCATGACCAAATCCAACCAAACTAGCCAAATGAGTTTACACCACTCACTTTCAGGCCCCACCCCTCTCAAATTGTATAACCAGGGTATCCGGGAATACCACATTCTCCCCCTTATCATCTAGGGCATCTACACTTTATCAGTGACATTTAAAAAAGGGGTAGGAATGCATAACTAGGTCTTATAGTCATATTCCTATTTACATAACTCCACCTCGAACTTTTCATTCAAGAATTTCACCATTGCTTTGAATCTGAGTAATCCCATCAACACTTTGCTTCCATTCTTGACTTTCCACCATTGCCGCCAAATCTAACTTTGCCTCCTCTGACAACTCATCATAACGGTCCATGATCATGTCATTTAGGAATTCCGTCAAATAGTTTGTGTGCATCCTCAAAACTGCACAACTTGTCATACCCAAGAGGAAACCTTGCTCTATCTTCTACCATGGCTTCCAACTCCATTGTCTCGTTGACCATTCTCCTTAGCATCCAACAGCCTTTCGAACTCATAGGGTTTTTCCTCCTCACGGAGAGAGTGCCAAAACCTTGGTTCCCTTGCAACAGAATGATAATCTTGCCTTAGCTCTCACAGACCTTCATCGAACCTCAACTTTGATATGACTTGTTTTAGTTCAGGCTCGCAAAATGAATTAATAAATAGAGAAAGAGAAGACAAATAAACAATCACACACATCAGAGACATATATAGGGGGAAATGGTATTCTTTATTGCTATGTGGAGAAATGAATACAAGTCTCTATAAACTCCTCAAAGGATTCTATATTTAACCACGAGATATATCAACTTTTTCCAAGCATCCAAAAATCCAAACACTTGAAAAACCTCAAATGAATATAAAAAAAAGATATGTGTTATCACAACCCAACATAAAAAACTTTTTTTATTTTTATAGTTATTGCCAATATTATATATAAATGTTTATTCTTCATATTATCAATATTATATGAAATCATTTTGATGTTGCTTTATGATTTATATATTTAGATTCAATGAAAATAAAATACCCCACCACTAAATTTAATTGGTTGAGGGATAAAACATTTATATTTACTTCATGTGTTCATTAACTTATAGGTTTTCATTTATATATATATATATATATATATATAAGGCGCACAATACATATAATACATATATACTAGCACATATTAAAGGAGTTACACGTTTATTAAAATATTTGGAAGATATTTTGGAAACTTTTAAATATAAATATGAAAAATAAAATAATTTTTTTTTAATAGATAAATGTTATTAATATTTTTTATAATATTAAATCATTGAAAACAATTATTTTCAACTAAGTTCAAAAAAATATTTTTTGAACTAAATTATCTCCAAACATTTAGAAGGATGAAGTATTGATTAACAATATTCAAATATGGTTGATATATATATATGCTAATAATTTTAGCATAACATAATTTTCTTTGCAAATAAAATTTTAATTTTGAAAAAATTAATTTTTAATATTCAAGTATGGTTGATGGTGATGATGGTGATGATGATTAACGTCCACTAAGACCGATTGGTTTATCAGACCTTAAGAAGATAAATGATTACTTGTGATTCTTTATGTATAGCTATAGAACTAGAGATTACCCCAAACTTTAAAATTTTATCAAAATTCAAAATAATTCAAAATGGATTTCAAAATATATTAATAAAATTTAATTACAATAAAAATAAATTTAACTACTTTTGATTTATGTGTAGCAATAGAACTCTAGATCACCCCAAAAATTGAAATAGATTATACAATATTAATATTTAAAGTTTTATCAAAATTCAAAATGGATTTCAAAATATATTAATAAAATTTAATTACAATAAAAAGAAATATTAATAAACTTTAATTACAATAAAAAGAAATTGAATCACTTTTTCTTTATGTATAGCCATAAAACTCTAGATCACCCAAAAAAAATGAAATAGATTATACAATATTAATATTTAAAGTTTAAAGTTTTATCAAAATTCAAAATGGATTTCAAAATATATTAATAAAATTTAATTACAATAAAAAGAAATATTAATAAAATTTAATTACAATAAAAATAAATTGAATCACTTTTTCTTTATGTATAGCCATAAAACTCCAGATCACCAAAAAAATTGAAATCGATTATACAATATTAATATTTAAACTTTAAATTTTTATCAAAATTCAAAATAATTCAAAATGGATTTAAAAATATATTAATTATTGAACATTTAAAAGGATCCCGAGTGTCCCAAATTCCTATTTATTATTATCCTTATGGTCTCTATCCCTAACAATAGCTTTTCGATTTCTAATTATTGCCCATTTTCCTTATTTCCTGACTTCTTTTACCTTTTGAACTTCCTTCCTTAATTCAGTTTGGTCTTCGGGAATGAGGTCTTCATTTATAAATATTCCTGATCCTTTTAAGCTCGGATATTTACCAAGTATGCATTATTTATGGTCATTACAACTTACTTTGACATGGATCAACCCATCTTTATGATCAATTATTTTTCCTAGTCTCTTTGCTTCTATCATGTAAGTTGTATCAATTTGTGATTTATTTTTTAATTCTTCTTTTATTATTGCTAGCGTATCCTCCTCTTGTTGTTCTTTTATATCAAAAATTATGAGGTTGAAGGTTCTTTTGTCACGTTCATGGTCCAATTTGATTAGCTTATTCATTTCCTCTTTGATAGGTTTGATATCCAATTTGTTTTCCATATTAGTGAGGGTCAAATTGTTGGTTAGTTTTCTTGTAGCTCTTTAATCCTATCTCTCAAATTGTACTTTTGTTCAACCCCTCCTTCTTGGGTTGATTGTTTATGTTTTTCCATTTCTTGAACTCTATACTTCATTTTCTGCAATTCACTATTGAACCCTAAGAATCTATCCTCTATTTGAGTTTGAATGGTATCTTTAATTTTTTATCAATCATTGCATCTAGTTCTATTTGGATTTTTACGTCTCTTTCTTCACTCCTTTTTTCTAATGTTTCTAACTCTATTTGGATTTTGGCATCTCTCTCTTCTCTTCTTTTTTCTACTGATTCCATATAATCGTAAAGGATCTCTAGGGTGATTTTGGGGGGGCTCCCCTTGTTAGGATGAGCTTTTGGAATAGGTGGTGGAGTGCTCATATTGAAAATAAAAGAACAAAAAATGTAACAATTAATATTATGGATTGACTTTGTCTCTCAAATCAACTTTTACTTATGAACTTAAAATAAATAATAAAAATTATATATTTAAATATTTTTATGTAAAATTAAAATTGAATCAAAGTAAAAAGTGACTCACCTCATTTTAGATGTCCAATTGCTCAACCAGTTGAAGAAGCCAAAAATAATTTCCTAAAACCCTAGAGAAGTCCGGAGAAACCTGGGTAAAAAATGTAAAAATCAAAGTTATTCCCGTTCAAAACCCCAGATATAAAATCTTAGAAATAAATTAGAAATAATTTCAAAACCATAGAACCACCTCGAAATATTATTCCTTTTCAAAACCGTAGAGAAATAATTTCAAAACCCCTGAAAAATAGTATTCTCATTCAAAACCACAGAAAAATAAAAGTTTTATTAATCATGACTGTGGGAATTGACTCATCATATATATATATATATATATATATATATATATATATATATATATATATATATTAATAATTTTAACATAACATAATTTCTTCTTTTCAAATAAAATTTTAACTTTGGGAAACTCTTAGTTAATGAGTCTTGAGGACATGTAAAAGATGTTTGTGTTAGAAAAAGGTACAACATAAAATAGAGACATTAATCAATTTATATTTTTCTTTGATTCACATACCATATTATTATTGATTCACATACCATATTATTAGTAAATAAATTTTTAATTATTTTAGATATAAAATGAGTATGTTTTTGTTATTTTGGTATCTTGGTATATGGAGGAAATGAATTCATAAGAAATTATTTTGTGAATTTTTTTTTAGCATTGTGTCTTTGTTATTTTAAAAATTTGTTCAAAATTTTATATAATATCATTATATTATAAAATATATTTATGAAAAAAAGTTATTATAATTATTCATTTATTAAAAAAATTAGATTCATACACTTAGTATTCTGAATTTGATAATAAAACAGATTGAAACACTAATTTTGACTTTTCTTTAAAATATACTGAATTTAAATAATTTAATTAACAGGTCGACCTACAATCGGAGTGCACAGTATGCAACATAGCAAACTTGTGTGTGGTGCAGCTAATGAATTGCATGACAGTCTAAACTAAACTCCTCCCGTGCACCGTGGAAAGGGAATCTCCAGGAATGAAAAACTTAAAAAATAGAACGTGCAGCTAATGAATTGCATGACAGTCTAAACTAACTCCCGTGCACTGCGTAAGGAAAGTCATTAGCGATGAAAGACTTAAAAAATAAACAATTTCCAACCTAACAGTAAGAAGGTGTGAAAATCAACAAGTAAACTCTATTGTGGTGAATGATGAGGTGTGTTTAAAAGGCCTCAAATCCAACTAGGGGAAGAAATATGAGATTGCTTGTCCAATGAAGTCATTATTTTGTTCTTCATTATTTAATGTGGTGAATGATGAGGTGTGTTTAAAAGGCCTCAAATCCAACTAGGGGAAGAAATATGAGATTGCTTGTCCAATGAATTCATTATTTTGTTCTTCATTATTTAATCTAAGGATGTATGTATCATATGAATCATTTTATAGAATTAAAAAAAAAAAAAGAATTGATGTATGAGTGAAAAAATAAGTAATTATTTGTTTAATATAAGAATAAGATAAATATAAAAAATAAAAATAAAAATCATCTTTAATGAAGGTCTTTTAAATTGGTTGTTTTTTTGTAGTAAGAGAGAGTGTAGTCTTAAATTTGTTGTTTATGTGTAGTAAGAGAAAGTGTATGCAAGTGAAGGAGGATTTTTTTCAATCATAACGTAATGACAAGTAAACAATCAACACTATAAATTTCTAAGAGTATTACTAGGGTAACATTTAGTCAATGGGTCTCCGGATGGGGTGACAAATGGCATGGAGGTGGGAGCCAGGTGGCACGGGGTAGTGTAGGGAGGTATTAATCCCTGCCGCCAACTTCTCGTCCCCCTAGCTTGAATGGCTATCATTCACTGCAATTCAATGGAGGTGTTATGGGCACCTCGAGGCAATTTAAGAGAGTCATGCGTGAACCGAGACGAGTGTACCTGCACCAGGCTTGTAGTCACCTCGTCCTTAGTGGCACCCGCTCACATCAATTCGCGAAGTTTTATGGAGGCCGGGATGATTGACCATTCCTTCATTCCTCGCTGGCACTTAGCTTGTCTGCTCCTTGGCCTTCTCTGGATCCTCCACAACGTCTCTACTCTGCGCCCACCATTTCCTTCTCTGGTTCAACTCTCTCAAGCCTACAACATACCAAGGGAGAGAGGGAAATCCAAGCGAGGCCCACTGTATTACAGTTCCTAAACTAGACTTAATCGCCTCCCGCCCACCCAGCTCACCCTCATCATAGCCAGTTGTCTCAGGCAAAACTAGCCCCCCATTGATCTTCGTGGTGGCCCCTCCATGGCAGAAATCCCCCCCTGCGAACTCTGCCTCCCCCCGCTTAGCCAAAGTTTTGAATTTGACCCTCCAAGAGCCTACTCTCCTGACCACTTCTTTGGCATCGACTCTTGCATAGTGGAGGAAGAGAGTCCCCCTTGCTGGCAGGAGACTCCCTTGAATGTTATGGCCGTGGTGGATGAAGATGATACGATGAATGCAACAAACATAGTGGATGCAGGGAACACAGCTGAAGAAATGGATGCAGTGGAAGAAATGGACACCAATATGATGGGGGAACCACCTTCGTTGACCCCACTTCGATTCGCAGAGAAGTACATTCAACTCATATTTGAGATGCGACAAAAATTTGATGAGCAGGCCCATATCTAGAACTTCTTGGGACAACACTTGGACCTCCTAATGGACGTAATGACAACAACTCCAACAAGAAAAATATATCCAACCTGTGGACAATTCTTTGTCCCAGCGTACAATGCTCAAGGACGACCGAGTCCAAGCTAGCTCCCGGGTTTCATGGTTTCTTTTTTCTTTAATTTCCACAGAGATTTACCATTCTCTTTCATGCTTTGTAAAACAATATTTCATGGCCACTACACAGTAGAACACTCAGCTCTATTTTTTTTTGTTACTGTTACAGTTACAGTTTCAGACATGTTTTTGGTTACAGTTTCATACATGCTTGATGGCCACCTGTCTTGGTTTCCTTGTTGTGGTAGGACAGGTGACAGAATCATGTTTTTTGTATAGACACGCAATGATGTGAATATATTTTTGGTCCCCTTTATTTACAAAAAAAAAAAGCATTTATTCAATGGGAAAATATGTCCAAGTTTAAAGCATTCTTTTAATGGGGTAAAAAAAATCCAATTCTTTGTATTAATCATATTTGGAAAGAAGATTAAAAATATGAAAAATGGCACTTAGGTTTAGTTGTGCAAATGACCTTCACATTTAGAGAGTTTTATTTTCTATAAGGTTTTCTTTAACCTTGACCATTAACCTTGATAGTAGACGGAATAAACTCTCTCTTTAGTGAAGAATTAAAAGGTTTTCTTTAACCATAGTAGATGGAATAAACTCTCTCTTTAGTGAAGAATTAAATGATTAATGTCAACAACGATGAAGCACAATAAAATGATTGTAGGAAATGAACTACAATTTAAAAATGCAATTGCGAAATATAACTTTATCAATAAAATGATTGTAGCAAATGAATTACAATTTAGAAATGCAATTGTCAAGTATAAATTTATCAATAAAATGATTTTAACAAATGAATTACAATTTAGAAATACAATTGTAAAACATAACCTTATATTTATTAAATTGCTTTAACCTATAATAGATCTATGCATTTATAAGCTTTTTTTAGAGAATATAATGCATAGGAAGTGGACATGTTTCTAATCATGTAATTTCATTTCATACATTTATTATCATTAATGGTGGAAAGCATATGTACTAAGTATTTCTAAGCTAACAATTTGCATGACAACCCAAATTATTATAATAATAATATAACTTTTATCTAATTCAAAGTTCACAATTTTACATTAATTATATATAAATAAATTTTATATAGATAAAGAAATTGTTTCTCATATTTATATGCTTTTATACATTTCATATGACAACAATATATATTATTATACTAATATATATTTCCTCAAATTTAACTTAACTTTAATTATACATAGATAAACAAGCCATTTCTGTTCCGTAGAAGTAGATGAAATGATATGATAATGATAATACACTTGGTGCCATCTAATCTTATCCCAAAATCACATATTTAGCATTATTGTGTCCAACCATATATATATTTATATCACCCTAAAAAATGATGTGGATTAAGATTTTGTGTTAAGGAAATTTCTCACACTTTGCAAATCTTATATAATTTCAAATACTCATATATATAGTTAGTTAATGTATAGTATTTAAAATCTATAAATAATAATTTTTAAAATATAATAATAAAAAATAACTATTTTGAAAATGTTTTTTTGGGTGGTAAATATTATTATGTGAGTACATTATATGAGGAGGAAGGGCATAAGTATAATATATATTATATAAATTTTGAAATAAAAAAATAAAATTATGTGAAATTAAATATTAGAATTGATTTAAAAAAAAAATAGTTAAAATTAAATTATAAATGATTAAAATAAGTTAATGTAAATTTGTTTTAATTAATAATTTAGGAAAACAAATATTTTAATTTTTAAATTATATCAATATTTATTAATTAGATAACTATTTTTAGTGGGTTTAATGGTTAAAAACATATGTCTCTTCTTAAGAAATCAAAGATCTAAAATCATACTAAATATGTAATAGCTTAATACATAATTGTGTTATCCAATTTTTATTATTATCATTATATCTATTATATTCCATAATAACATATTCCATTACCAACTTCTCTATATTTCAAAGCCATCCAAACTGCATTTAAACTTTCAAACAAATTTTCTTAAAAAGTATTAAAAAAAATCAATTTTAAACTAAAAATAATAAATTAATGAAAAAGTTCAATAGCAAACTTCAATAAATAAATAAAATATATAATTTAGATGTATTGAATAAGTCAATAATAAATATCATTTCATTGTATTCACACGAGTAGGTAGGAAAGTCAATACAGGAGAGTAATTATTAATAAATTAGTTATTCAATAATAAATATCATCTAATTGTATTCACACGAAGGTAGCAAAGTCAAAATAGGAGACGTGTAATTATTAATAAATTAGTTAGTGAGAAAGTTGAGTAGTTAATAGGGGGAGTAAATAAAATAAAAAACATAATCTCGATCTATTGAATCATTCAATATAAATATCATCTAATTATCTCATTGTCTTCATACGAGTAGGTAGCAAAGTCAATCTAGGATTCGTGTAAAAATTAATAAATTAGTTAGTAAGTAGTAGAATCACTTAATATCATCTTATTATCTCATTGTCTTCATATGGCTAGGTAACAAAGTCCATCTAGGAGTCGTGTAATAAGTAATAAATTAGTTAGTAAGTTATTAATAAGGGCAGTAGATAAAATAAAAGATATAATTGGAATGTATTGAATAATTATTGGAGTTGTTAAATTTATTGAATTCAATACATTCATTTTAAGATTTTCAAACATCAGTGAATTCAAGATATGGACAAGGTAAGATTCAACTTCAAGACATTTAAATATGAGTGAGAGCAAGATATAGACAAGTTAGGATTCCACTTCAGGATTTCCAAATATTGGTGAAGGCATTTTATCCACTCAGTAAAACGCTTGCACATTTGAATAATATTTTTGATAATGATCTAATGGTTACCGTCTCCCATTAAGCCACCCACTAATTGGCTACACATAGCGACATTTCGATCTAAATCTAGCTTTGATCTGTCTATGTGTTAAGTCCTTTGAATAATCATTTAAAACATTAAAAAAAACCAGTTGCAGGATGTCAAACAAAATGGAAAATAAAATCATAAAAGGATAAAAAATGAATTTTTAAAACATAAAATCCATGTTAGGTTAGACAACCAATCAGAACAAATGTTTTAAACCCCTTAAATAATATTTCAAAGCATTAAAAACATCACCTCTAAAAAGTCATAGAGAATGAAAGGAACCCCTGTTTCCATGTTAAGTCACGCAACCAACAAAAACAAGTGCGTTAAGCTCCTTATTTTAAAGCATTACAAAAAGCAGCTCTAAAAAGTCAATGAAAATGAAAGAGGAACATCTGTTTCCATGTTAAGGGAGGCAACCAACAAGCACAGATGTGTTAAAGGCCATTTAAGAAAACCAACTCCAAGAAAATAGAGACCATAAAAATATTTAATATAAATGATAAATTTGGGTATTCTTATGTAAATTAACGTAGATATTCAATATAAAATGATGTATCAGGCCATTGGATATCTGCATGTGGTAATGGAACTGGGATCTCAAAACTGACAATATGTTAGGTAGGGTGCAGATTAGTACTTTGTAACACTCCCATTATAGCTGATAACATTTGTCATTGATATTTTATTACTAAGATGCAATTTTGTTAAAGATTGTTCTTAATAATTAGTTGAGTTATTTACCCTATGATGTATCCTTATTAAAGTTGAGTTATTTTATCATATGATGTATCTTTCATGGGATGGAATATTATGATGTTTTTTTGAAAAATATTATGTTATGTATATTATATTTTTATATTTATAGTGATCTAGGTTAGAAGATGAGAGTAGTTAAAATATTAATTAAAGTTATGGAAATCTCTTCTAAGTGAAAGGGATAATTATGTTCAATGAGGATAGTCAATCGTAATCTAGTGTATAGGGAGTAGGAAAGGGAAAAATTGGTTATGGAGAGATTATAAAAGATTCTTTTCCTTGTATGAGGAGTTGGATTATTGAGAATTTTCACATTGAGGAAGAGATATATCTTATTTTGAATTTGCTCGAGCAATTTGAGAGCTATTCTAACTTAGTGATAGATGTGGCTAAAAGTGTACCTTAGGAACTGTGGCTAGTAATCTCATTTATGCTTAGGGGGTTAAATGTGGATCTTCTTTGAAGGAAGGTGATTCCATTCACCATGGTAATATATGTCGTTGAGTTCGATTTCACATCGACAAGTGTTGATTCCTAGCAACAACACACAAGCACTTGTAATCGAGTTATAATTAGTCATCCTTCATACAATATCAATTGTAAGTCTCTAGATAGAAACAACAAAAAAACATATTAAAGAGTAGCAGGAAGATAAGATTGACGAGTAGCAGAGCAATGAGAACATAGAAGTTAATAGAGCTTCAATAATGAACATGTCGACAATAGTTAAAGGAATCCAAGAGAGACATATTTTTATAGACAAACACACATGGACAACCAAAAAGAAAATACTATGAAAGAAGAATGATTGATTCGATTGATCCGATGGTATAAAAGTTGCATAATAGTTCTTGGATTGTGACCTCAAAATCCATAAAGAAGAGAAATGGTAGTGTTATCACTGAAATTTCGTCCGCACATGGCGACAAGAACTCAACATCGTCAAACAATAATGAAGTCATTCATGGCACTGAATTAATTTCACAGCATTCCAAAAAGGTCAAAAACTATACAAAGTAGTAAAAATTGAAGAGCGCTTTACAGAAGTTGGGTGTGCGCGCACGTGCGCAGAACAGGAACGTACCATGCACGCATACGCGCACGATGTGCGGCTGTTGGCGCAAAAACCCGCGCACCTGCTAAACGACGCATTTATTGAATTGGTCGGCCTCCCAACCACTTATGGATAAGCTCCCAAGCCGATTTGACCCTCAAATTTGAGCTAAATCCGAATGGTGGGCTAGTCAAAGACCTAATAAAGCCCTAAAGAGCCTCTTTTCACACTACAAAGGAGTTACACAATAACCCAATGCAATGCTATAAAAAGCCATGAAGAAACCTTATTTTCTCAAGGAATTTCATGTAATGTTATGCTGCCTAGATTGTTTTAAGGACTCCATCCTTGACAAGACCACTTTGGCACCATTTCATTGAGCAATCCATCTCTCCATTGAGTGGATTTGCAAAAGAGTTCTTTCATCACCATTTTTACTTTTCTTGTTGTAAGGAGAGCAAGTTTGTGAGGGTCCAAGAGCCTTCCTTTGGAGGAAGAAGGGACTCATAGTCCCCTTTCTTCATTGTTCTTTGATTTCATCAATAGATCAGCCTAAAAACATTGGTGATATTGGTCTTTTTGTGTTTTGTTATCTCTATATCCATATGCTTATAATTTTAGTTTGTTTTAGTTTAATTCTTGCTTATAGTTTTGTTTTTCTTTCTCTAACTCTTTCCTCTACAACTGTCATGCTCAACAAGACCCAACTAGGCATGTAAGCACCTCTTATTTGCTCACCAAGGTGACGAAAAGGGTGCAAACAGATTGGCGACCATACTGGGGATAAGGTATCAATTCCTACCTCATTTGGGTTTATTTTGCTCTTCTTTTAGTTTGTTTAACTTGCAGGTGCACAAACCGGCCTCTGCCAACCTGCTAACCAGTCAATTCAAGGGAGAATTGAGAGAAATCCATCCGGATTTTCTTTCTCGGCCGTTTGTCACAGGTGCGCGGGTATTCCACCCCACAGATGCACATCGTGCGCGCATGCGCTTTCGTAACATCCTTTCTCTGCGCGCATGCGCTTTCTGACTCATTTCTATTCACGCGCCTGTGCTCTGTGCGCCTATGTCTGCACTGGAGGCCGTGCATTTGAACAAAATTTTACTTTGTAAGTTCTTTGGATGTGGGAAAGGCCATCTGCCTTCTTAAATATGATGTCAAAAATGCTATAAACCCACATTACACTTAGGCCCCTCACCATATAAAGGGGTTAGTCTCAAAACACACATAGGCACTTAGGAGGATAAAAATCAATTTCCCTTCTTTGCTTTTTGCCACATGGATGGCTTGTTTTTTACTTACAAACATAAGTGGACAATCATATTTAATCATGTCTAACTCACATTTGGGACTAGAAGTTGAAGTAACAATCGTTGAGTATGCTCTTCTCTTGCGCCTCCAAGCGATCTTGAGAAACAGAAAAAGATTATGAAAACAATCTCATCTCCCTTAACAAAGTTTTAAACCTTTAGGAGAGGACAACGACCCTTTTTGGGACCCCTCTTAGTTTCATTTTTCAAACACATTTTAAACTTGTAACGGGCCCATACATGCCCACATGCTACAAAGATAGAATAGTGGTTGAAATTTTTCTTTCTTAGATCA
>ML777905.1:1407185-1421041 GCA_009831015.1 Picea engelmannii | reverse complement strand
TGTTGTAAGGAGAGCAAGTTTGTGAGGGTCCAAGAGCCTTCCTTTGGAGGAAGAAGGGACTCATAGTCCCCTTTCTTCATTGTGCTTTGATTTCATCAATAGATCAACCTAAAAACATTGGTGATATTGGTCTTTTTGTGTTTTGTTATCTCTATATCGATATGCTTATAATTTTAGTTTGGTTTAGTTTAATTCTTGCTTATAGTTTTGTTTTTCTTTCTCTAACTCTTTCCTCTACAGCTGTCATGCTCAGCAAGACCCAACTGGGCATGTAAGCACCTCTTATTTGCTCACCAAGGTGACGAAAAGGGTGCAAACAGGTAGGTTGGCCGAAGCATGATATTCCACCATAAGGTGTTGTTGGCAGCCCTACATATTTTTAACTTTTTAAAGCATGAAATAATAATTTATGTGGCTGCCTACCTGGGGTCATACAATTATTGTTCTTCATAAGACGTTTTTGAAACTACGATTGTGATCTTTCGATTATTCCTAGTGCTTTCATTTTCATGCTTCGTTCATGGCTGAAATCATGAAAACGAAGCATCAAAACCTATGATTGGATTACTTCTTTATTTAAAGTTTATGAAAGGTAGATGGCTCCACAGTTTTTGTTAATAAAGATTTTGTTTCCTGCTATCAAGCTCATCTTCTTTATTGACTCCTCAAACATGAAGTATGCTTATGGATTGTTATGTGATTCACCAAGGGTCCATTTAATTTAAACTTTGATATATTTTTTGTGGCTTTTGGTCATGCGTATCCTTGTCACTACATTTTGGTTTATAAATTTTTCCTCTCCTAAACTTTAGAAACCAAACCCACCTTGTTGCGCAATCATAAAATTTAATGAACTTGGTCGTGGCCTGTACCTTGTGGGAGGTGGCAGTTTGACAACGATGAGCCCATTACCTTGAGATAAATCTCGGGTTTCTCATGTACTCCGGGCATTCGTTTCACATAACACCTTTCATTTGGTATTGAAGAACCTCTGTCCATACATGCTAGGGTATTGATGAGTTTTTGGGTCTGAAATGTCATCCTTGTCTTTTCCTAGAAACCTTCCATATTCACTGTGTTTTATTGTCCATCTTTTGTATCCCCATGGCCCTGGTCATCAGGATTGAACCCAATGGCTTTCAAACCCTTCTCATGTGTGATGATGCAGGGGAGATCTCGAGGGTCAAGGCTGGCTTGTTTTTCTTGATAAATTCCAGGGATTTAACTTGCGAACCGCTCAGGAATTTGCCCTTTCTTTTGATGGATGCCGAGCCAAGGTAGGAGACATTTAGGTCGAGGTCATAGAGGATTTTTTAGGTCAAGAAACATGTCTTCCTTTGAGTGGGAATAAGTTTTCAAAAACACCAAGATCGAGGAGGTTCCATGGAGCCTTTTCTTCATGTCTCGAAAAATCGATTGTTGTGACAAAGGTATGCCCGTGACCCTGTTGAAAACCCGGTGGCATGGTTTGCTAGTAGTCTTGAAACAATTTGTGACGTGCGAAGGCCGTTTTGGTTTTGTTTTTCTATATCATATACATTTGCTGATGAATTTCATTTGGTTTCAATTAAATATGCCCTATTACCTGTGGAGAAGCCTGTATAAAATGGCAAAGAGGTATAAGAGACAACAATTGGATTCAAGCCCGTTTCACCACGGTTTGATTAAGATACTGTCGGTACATCAATTGAAGTTACAAAATGATGATTGTAACGCTTTCCTGACCTGAAACGATTTCGTTGACTCCAATGCTGTAGAGGTTGAAAAACCTATGATAGAGGAAACCATAGTCCCTGCCAGAGCAGTCCCTTCACCTACATAGGTCTGTGTTACAACCACCCTCAGTAAGCCTATACCCGAACCACAAGTTGTTGAGCAGAGCCATGAACAACTCTCACGCCCTAATGCCTCTACTGAGAATGAAAATAGACCTGTGGGAAAGCCATCTAAAGGTGATATCGATTTAGGTTTTAAAAATAAAAGGGCAGGTAGGTTGATCTCAAGGAAACTATGAAATAAATCAAACTCTCATGTGAGCTCGATCAAAATGATTGAGATCCATGGGAGCTTAGCCTCAGAGATCGACAGATTCTTGGCCGAAGAAGATCCTCCTTCCTTCCAAGCAGATCCCGACCAGACTTACAATTTCGTGGATAATTTGCCACCCTGCTTGAAGCACAGTCAAGGATTTCTAGGTATCAAGTTTGATAACAAACCTAAAGGAAACAGTGCACATAGTCCGACACTCAACCATGGGTATTCTCAAATGGTCATCACAGATTCACAATTTGAAACTTGTCTATTCTGGATTGACAGATATTATACAGACGTACCCATTTTACAATCGCAGATCAAAACCCTTACTGATCAGGACGACTCCCTAGCAAATTAAAATCGTAGGCTCAATTCCATTGTTCAGAGACAAGGAAAATGTTTGAAATAAACAGGGAACATCATAGTAAAAAACGCCGAGAGTGTAACAACAGTGATCAATTATGAGATCATATTAATCGATTTGATTTTCCAGTTAAAGGTAAAGATTTGTTTTTATCTTAAAATAGTGTTACATTCTCATTCCTAGAATAAATTAGATTTTGTTGCTAAAATAAGACTAGCTACAGAATCAGCAGATCCTGTAGCCAGTCTGTTCTTATTCGAAATTTGGAAAATATTGGTTAAATGTATATCTGAGTTTCTTTATTTCATATTTTTTCTTTCAGGATATCTGGCAGTTTATGGTGATCAAATGGTATGAATAATTTCTAGCCTTATTAGCCATGTCCATGGCTTATTTTTGTGTAAACAGGAAAAAACTCTTTTATTTTTAGAGATTTAGTGTGATCTGGGGTGGTTATATTCCCCCTCTATTTTTGTAATCAGTAGATGATTGTCGAGATTTAATCTTATCTCATAAGATAAGACAGTTAGATTTTCTGAACCCTTTATAAACTCATATTTTTGTAATCAAAACATCTTGGCCTGGGGCTGAAGGTGGACAGTTTATTCACGAATTTGGACGGAACATATATTTACATTTTGGCTTTAGCTCTCTGTAAATGTTGTTTTTGTTTATGGTTTGTTTATATTAATTAATTAATATTTGTTGATAGCTTTTGTCTTCACAATTTATTATGACATTGGGAAAATTTCTTTAAAATACTATCCACATTTTGATGCTTCAGATATTGAAAAGAGTGGTCATTCGTTCAACCCAAATGATAAGATTTTTCTTTAATTTTGTTGGATGATTAAAAGCATGTTGTTACAGTTAGATTTATCTTATTTGTAATTACTTGCAATCACAAATACCACAGTGATTATTTGCATCTCTTAATTTTGTCATTAAATGTCAATAGTCAATATACTGTTTTGCATTTATTCCAAACAATTTCAAGGTTCATTGCAGATTTATCTCTTGGACAGACTAGCTAGACATTCCATAATTATATAGATGTTGGATGCACGTCAATTAACTCATTGATAGGTTAGTTCTTTTCTTTCTGTTGTTTATTTGTCTACGAAACTCTAATATATGGTCTGGCTTTGACCGTCCACATACTCCTGTTTCATTGTATCTTTTTCAGTTTAAACTTAGATTAATAAAGAAAAAACCAAAAATAGCTTATGTGCTTTCTTTATCTGCTTTTGTTTAAGAAACCATCTTTACATAGATTTTCATGAGTTTAGATTAAAACTTGCAACTTGTATATCATGCACATAAATAAGATAGACAAATCTGTTTTGTAAATATTATCTACAATAGTTATATGTACATGTATATATATTGAGTGGTTATTTAATAGTTAGCTTTTTTTATTTTTTTTATTTTTTTATTCTAGGACTTTTAGATTGGCTAATGAAGCCATTAAACCCGTCGGAACGACTTATACTAAACGGCTTGGGTTATTTAGACAACCCCAGACCGGACTTGTTCTTCCAATTGACGAACGATCATTTTCGCCTATCAACAAATGGTGCTAGAAGGAGGGACTGAACACGATTGATGGCACGTGGAGGTCACAAGACTCCTCCCCTACACACCTTCTCCCCTATAGTAACAAGAAGTTGTTATGACGACAACGTTACTTCTCAAAAAACAACCACCTCAAATGAAAATCCACAGATTATCGTTGAGCCAGTAACACCAAACCCTCCAGGGTTCGATGTACAAGAAATTGTTCATCAATCACTTCTAAGGACACACGGTGCTTTGGCCCGTATCAGATAACCAAGTTGGCCACTGAATCAACCGCTAGATTTCTCTTATATCAGAGAGAAACTCGAAGGCACTAGTCTTCTCCTAAATCCTATGGATCCAGATCACATCCTCACTCCCACAGCTGGAGGATCTGGTATCCCACCTTCACCACCACCTTCATCTCCCTGCTCTTCAGGAGAAGAGTCATTAAACGAAGGAAGTTCTTCATCTCAGCCTTGGACACCACCCATTCCCATGGAAAATCCAAACAATCCCACAAAACCTTGACTCGATCAAGATGTTGTGGCCATACCTGGACCCCAACATCCTTTGCCTAAACATCCAGAGAAATGGCTCTCTAAATTCACTCCAGATTCTAAGAAAATCACTGAGGATCACATAGAATAATTCATGCTAACCATTAGAATCCGAAGTGTAGAACACGAAGATGTAGAATGTAGAATTTTTCCATACACATTTGAAGGCAATGCCTCTACGTGGTATTTTCCCCAACAACCCCACAGCATTGTATCTTGGGATAAATTCGAATCTTGTTTCATTGAGAATTTCGGGGATGACAAATCTCTCGAAGTCTTAGTCATGGAACTCTCCAGTTTAAAGATGAACCCAAAGGAAAAAATAAAAGACTTTAATCAAAGGTTTCTAACATTAAAGAATCGAATCCCCAGTGATTCAATGCCTGTTGAAAATCTTATCGTTGCATACTACACCAAAGCCCTACACCAGAACATAGCAATCTAGGTAAAAAGGTCTAAGAAGGCAACATTATTGGAAGCCTTCGAGGAAGCAAGTCAAATTGAGAAAGATATCCTAAGCCTAAAGGATAATATCGATAATGAGGCAGAGATTACCCCATACTCCAAGAAGAAAATATAAATTCTTCCTAGACCTCCCCAAACCAAAACTCAATCAGAGAGTTCAGATCTGGAAAGTTTACAAAAGGTTGTTCAGAAATTGTCAAATCAAGTTGTAGATTTAAGGAGATTGGCTGAAGAAGCTTCTTCAAGCAAAGAGTCTTACAAACCCCCTTTTAGAAAACCTTTTCCCACAAACCGGCCTAACTTAAACTCTGAAGGCCTTAATTTAGAAAGCCTACAATATGCGATATAGAAAATCCTTGAAGCTCATGATAACTTAGTTCCCCCTAAGATTTATGAAGATGTAGTTGAACAAGAAACTGTGGAAGAGGACGAATCCTCTCCCAACATATTCGGGCATTTTTCGGATAGTATCTTGCAAGCCAATTTTGAAATGCTCATCATTAGAATACCAGAAGCAAAACACAGAATGAACCCTCTTATGAAATTGGAACTAATGTGCCTCAAAAATAGTTTTAGCAGACTGAAACTAAACAGAATTCAGCAACCCCAAGTTTAGAATACGATCTGATTGAAGACCTTAAGAAACTTAGAGCTAATATTTCTTTTTATGAATTGTTGAAATTTCTTTTTCTTCTGCAAAAGATGTTTCAAAACATTGCAAAAAACAACAAAAACAACAATCTGAACAACAACAAGTTTGCAAAAAACATCCCTAAAACACCTCAAAAGGTTCCTATTAAAACGACACTGGAACCCTCAGATAAAAGAGACCTTGCTGTAAAAAGTGTAACAAATGTAGATAAAATAATTCCAGGGACTGCAACTAAAAGCCGACAAAGTTATGCTATTAACACTTGTAGAAATGTCCCACCTTTTCTGTTGACCTTCGAAATTTTCAATAGGAATGTACATAATTGTATGGTAGATTCTGGTGCATCATCAAATGTAATGCCTTGGTCTGTCTGCCAAAAAATCAATGCTGAAGTCCAACCTTCAAGTCTGAAAATTATTCATCTTGATCTGACCAGTGTTAAGGTGATAGCTGAATTAAAAAATGTCCTTATCAGATTATCCTCTAATCCTAAAGTTCACCAAATTATTGATATTATTGTCATGGACATCCCTGAAGTATATAGCCTATTTTTAAGTAGGGATTGGTCTGAACAGCTGCATGGTTACTTTGCGACAGACTGGTCGCATTTGTGGTTGCCAGAGAATGGAAATCCTAACAGAATCAAGATCAATCGTGAGCGTTATCTCAATCTTACCGTGAATGATTTAAATGACGCCAATGAACCATTTACTGCTTCTGCTAATTCACCCAAAATGCAGGGAATGAACACCTTTTTCAGTAACTTCATGGCAGCAACTTCTACCATTATTGACTTGGAACAACAGTCGGAACTCATCGCATGCACACAGTCGGCAGTTCTCCCTAATGTATCACATACGGCTGATGAGACTCACATATGGTCTCTCTACTTCAATGGATCCAAATCTAAATAAGGAGTTGGTGCAGGATGTGTGATCATTGACCTAGCAGGTAACAAAACTTTGATCGCTTTCCGGTTAGAATTTGAATGCACAAATAACACGACTGAATACGAGGCACTTTTGCAAGGACTCAAAAAGACACTAGATTTGAATTTAATGGTATTTGGTGATTCAGAAAATGTGGTCAGGCAAGTAAGGAATTTCATTCATTGCCTATCTCCACACCTGAAAAGTTATGAAGCTGAGGTGTGGAATCTAATGCACAAATTCTCTGCATTTAACATTAATTCCATTCCAAGATTAAATAATTCTGAGGCTGACTTGTTGGCTAATGTTGCTTCCAAATTTTTTCCCATAGAAGGCGTTTCTCCGAATGTGTTTTCCATTGAGTTGTTGTTTAGACCATCAGTCCCGGACAAAATAACTAATTGGAGACTGTTCGATGATGATCAAAAGATCATCAGTTTCCTGCACATGGAAGACACTTTCCAAGGTGCGGTTATCGATGAAGGCACCCATGATGAAGACCTCCACAATTTTATGGTAATATCGGGCCCAAGGTCTCCCAAAATGACATCAGATCTAGTAAATTCTATCCCAAAATCTATGGTAAGATTATAAAAGTTTTATGATTTGCATGATAAATTCAGAAAATCGATAAATTGTAAAACCAATAGTTCTTCCCCGACCCATGAAAAAGTAAATCTAGGAACTAAAGATAATCCACAATGCATCAATTTTGGAATGAGATGTTCTGAGCAAGAGAAATCGACCTTTATTAAATTGTTTAAATAATTTAAGGATGTCTTTGCTTGGACATATGATGATCTAAAAACATTTGATCCTAACATTATACAACACATCATCCCCATGAAACCCTTGACTCAACCTTTTCAACAGAAGTTAAGAAAGATGCACCCAAAACTAGAACCAATGGTCAAGAAGGAACTAAACAAACTATTGAATGCAAAGATAATCTTCCGAGTAAGGCATACACAGTGGGTTTCTAAAGTTGTCCTTGTGAGGAAGAAAAGTGGTGAAATTCAACCATGTGTCGATTTCCGAAACTTAAACTGAGCATCTAATAAAGACAACTACCCTGTTCCTCCAATGGAACAGATTCTCCAGCAGGTATCCGGTTCTAAAGGATTGTCGCTACTAGACGGTTTTTCAGGGTACAACCAAGTCCTCATGTCTCCTCTAGACAAGCTTAAAACCACTTTTCGTACTCCATGGGGAACCTATGCTTATAGAAAGACGCCCTTTGGGCTTATAAATGTCGGTGTCACTTTCCAGAGAGCGATGGATATCACTTTTCACGGTGTAATCAATCAATCTGTAGTGGTCTATCTCGATGATGTCACAATTTTCTCCAAGAATAAGGGGGATCACTTAGCCCATCTAAGATCTTTTTTACAATGATGTCGTAAGTACGACATCTCTTTGAATCCTAAAAAATATTTCTTTGCAGTGGAACAAGGCAAGATGCTCGGTTTCATAGTATCTAATGAAGGGATGACCGTTGACCCCGAGAGGACTCAAGTCATTTCAAAACTCCCTCCCCCCTCTTCCAAAAAATCTATGCAATCCTTTCTAGGTCAGATAAATTTTTTCAGAAGGTTCGTTTCGAGTTTTTTCAGAAATGGTGAGGCCATTACAAAACTTAATAAAAAAGGATGTGCAATACCATTGAGGACTTCAAGAAAGTCAAGATTTTTACTCAATAAAAAAAGCCATAGTGGAGGCTCCATCCTTAATGAGCCCTGAATTTTCGCAAGGCTTCACTCTTTACATGTTTGCCTCTGATCGATCTTATGCCACTGTGCTAACCCAAAAGAATGTTGAAAACAATGAAGTTCCCATTACCTTTATGAGCTCAGCCTTTAAGGGAGAAGAGCTTAATTATCCAGCTGTAGATCAGCAGGATTACACTGTTTTTAAAGTGGTAAAACATTTTCGATCATATCTACTGAAATCTAGAAGTAAAGTCATTGTTCCTTACCCCACTGTCAGAAATTTGTTAGTACAGAAAGAACTGGGTGAAAAATGGGCAAAATGGTTGACATCCTTACAAGAATATGACCTTGAGATCACCCTGGCACAAATTGTTAGAGGCCAAGGTCTATGTAAATCGGTCTCTGATTCAGTTCAAGATAAAAAAAGTCAAACTGATATGTTAATTGAAGATCGACATAATCAAAGTCAAATCTGTTGTGTACAAAATTCTACAAATCTTTGGTATGATGACATTAATTTTATCTAACACACGGTTCAACTCCGTGTCACCTTGATCCCAAAAAGAGGAGAGTGTTGAGATTAAAGTCCGCACCTTTCCAGATTATGAATGGTATATTATTTCGCAAACATTTTGATGGAATCCTTATGCGTTGTCTAGCAAGAGATGAAGCAGATAAAGTCTTATCAGAATTGCATACAAGAGAAGCTGGTGGGCATTTCGGTGGAGACACTACTGCCCACAAAGTATTAAGGGTAGGGTATTATTGGACCATGCTTTTCAAAGATGCTCATACATTATGCCTCAAATGCATAATCTGTCAAAAGGCTTCTGGACAAGTACAAAAGGAAGCATTCTCGCTGCAACCTGTTTCGGTGGATTTCCCTTTCCAGCAGTGGGGTCTTGACATCATTGGCCCAATAAACCCCACCTTCTCGAAGCAACATAAATACATCATTACAATGATAGACTATTTCACCAAATGGTCCGAGGTTGCGCCATTAAAAGTGGTAAACACCAGTCAGGTAATATATTTCCTTAATTCAAATATCATTACTCAATTCGGTATTCTTGAATGTTTGGTTTTCGATAATGCTTCCTATTTTTTCTCCCTATATATGAGTGCCTTTGCTTTAGAAAAAGGGATAAAGCTAAAATATTCTGCCAGCTATTACCCCCAAGGAAATGGTTTGGCATAATCGACAAACAAGAACCTGATCAAGATTATCAAGAGGACGGTTTCCGAAAACCACAAAAACTGGCATAATGCACTATTCAATGCACTCTGGGATGATAGGGTAACTTCGAAAATTGCTATTGGTAATTCCCCATTCTTTCTTGTTTACAGAAGGGAAGAAATTCTTCCTCCGCATGTTCTGCTTCCCTCTTTACAACTATCAAAGAAGGTTCAGGAAGAATACTGCCCTCCCTTGGAAAGTTGGATTAATTCTTTGTTGAAGTTAGAAGAGGTAAGGACTCAAGCAAAACAAGAATTGGATCAGCATCAACATATTGTCAAAAGATGGTTTGATTTGTTTTCTGCCTCGGACAGGAATTTTGAGGTAGGTGATCTTGTCCTCAAGTGGGATAAACCTCATGAGGGGAAAGGGGAACATACTAAGTTCAAAAACCCATGGTTGGGACCATTCTTTATCACCGAAAAACTAGGTCCCAGTTCTTTCCGCTTACTGAATTTAGAGGGACAACTAGACACCTTTCTGGTGAATGGCCAAGCTCTCAAGAGGTATTTCGCCTGACAAATTCTAGATACACCTTTTGTACATAATTGTTTCTATTTTGGTTTTCTTTTTCATTTTTCTTTCTTTCATTAATTTTTGTTTTGGCTTTCTGAGTTAAGCATGCCTGTATTATAGTCTAGTTAAAAAGGAAGAACAAAATGCTTCATCTTTAAACAATTGTCAAGGACTGTCGGAGCATCAATTGTTGTATTTTCTTAAGAAAAACATAGACTAGTTAAAGGTGGTTTTTGTAGAGAATTGATTTTTGGTTTCAATTTGCATTTGAGAGAAAACATGACTATCATTAAAAGCTATTTACACTGTCCCTGCTTTTAAGAAAGCAACTCAAGGATGCCTTCCTGTCCTCGAAAAAATAGTTTCATCAGAAAACTATTTTCAGACCATGTTGAAGGTTAGCAAGAAAAAATTAAAGGATCCAGAAAATAACAAATGTGCCAAAGACTAGAATTTTCAACATCACCCCGCTCTTCTGGATATCTATAAATTCTATCAATACTTTTCCCGAGAGTTGTGGTAAGTGTTTGAAAACCTGTCGGGATATTGAACAGGTCTGCTGGCAGCGGATAAATGCATGCATGGTGCCAAGACAACTTCGTCGGGGTACTGAACAGGCTCACTGGCAGCGAAGCGATGTCAGATTAGAGAAATTTTCTTGGACAAGATAGAGGCGTCAAAGTGGGTTAATTGACATCCTTTTCGAGGCTATGGATTCTTGCTGGCAGCAGTGGCCCTGTCAACAACATTGGAGCCAATAATTTAAACAATGTGGCTTTCATTTGTGAAGTCTACCACCAGATTTCATTTTTTAACGAAATATATCTTAAACTGGACCACGTAATGATTGTCAAATATGCTCAAATGTCTTTCAGTTGTTCTTTGATTTGAAATCATTCAAATATTTCTAACCTGAACTCGTCAGTGATACAGAGATAACTGCTTCTCCCAGCAAGTCGCCATTGTTGGCATCCCTACATATTTTTAACTTTTTAAAGCATCAAATAATAATTTATGTGGTTGCCTACCTAGGGTCATGCGATTATTGTTCTTTATGCTTCGTTTATGAATGAAAGCATGAAAACGAAGCATCAAAACCTATGATTGGATTACCGCTTTATTTAAAGTTTATGAAAGGTAGATGGCTCCACAGTTTTTGTTAATAAAGATTTTGTTTCCTGCTATCAGGCTCATCTTCTTTATTGACTCCTCAAACATGAAGTATGCTTATGGATTGTTATGTGATTCACCAAGGATCCATTTAATTTAAACTTTGATATATTTTTTGTGGATTTTGGTCATGCATATCCTTGTCACTACATTTTGGTTTATAAATTTCTCCTCTCCTAAAATTTAGAAACCAAACCCACCTTGTTGTGCAATCATAAAATTTAATGAACTTGGTCATGGCCTGTACCCTATGGGAGGTGGCAGTCCGACAACGATGAGCCCATCACCTCAAGCTAAATCTCAGGTTTCGCATGTACTCCTTGCATTCATTTCACATAACGCCTTTCATTTGGTATTGAAGAACCTCTGTCCATACGCACTAGGGTATTGATGAGTTTTTGGGTCTGAAATGTTTTCCTGGTATTTTCTTCGAAACCTTCCATACTCACTGTGTTTTATTGTCCTTCTTTTGTATCCACATGGCCCTGATCGTCAAGATTGAACCCAATGGCTCTCAGACCCTACTTCTGTGTGATTATCCAAGGGAGGATCTCGAGGGTCAAGGATGGCTTGTTTTTCTTTAGAAATTCCAGGGAATTAACTTGCGAACCGCTCAGGAATTTTCCCTTTCTTTTGATGGATGTCGAGCCAAGGTAGGACATATTCAGGTCAAGGTCACAAAGGATTTTTTAGGTCAAGCAACAGGTCTTCCTTTGAGCGGGTAGAAGTGGTTCAAAAACGCCAAGGTCGAGGAGGTTCCATGGAACCTTTTCTTCACGTCTCGAAAAATCAATTTCTGTGACAAAGGTATGCCCGTGTCCCTGTTGAAAACCCGGTGGCATGGTTTCCTAGCAGTCTTGAAACAATTCATGACGTGTGAATGTTTGCTGATGAATTTCATTGGGTTTCAATTAAATATGCCCTATTACCTGTGGAGAAGCCTATATAAAATGACAAAGAGGTATAAGAGACAACAATTGGATTCAAGCGTGTTTCACCATAGTTTGAATAAGATATTGTTCATACATCAATTGACGTTAAACAATGATGACTGGAACACTTTCTTGACCCAAAACGGTTTCATTGACTCCAATGTTGTAGAGGTTGACAAACCTATGATAGAGGAAACCATAGTCCCTGCTAGAGAGGTCCCTTCACCTACACAGGTCTGTGTTATGACCACCCTCAGTAAGTCTATAACTGACCCACAAGTTGCTGAGTAGAGCCATGAACAATGCTCACGACCTAACGCCTCTGCTGAGAACACAAACAGATATGTGTGCAAGCCATCTAAAGGTGATATCGATTTAGGGTTTAAAAATAAAAGGGCAGGTAGGTTGATCAAAAGGAAACTATGAAATAAATCAAACTCTCATGTGAGCTCGATCAAAATGATCGAGATCCATGAGAGCTAAGACTCGTAGATCGAAAGATTCTTGGCCGAAGAAGACCCTGCTTCCTTCCAAGAAGATCTTGACCAGGCTTACAATTTCGTGGATAATTTGCCACCCTTCTTGAAGCACAGTCAAGGATTTCCAGATATTAAGTTTAATAACAAACCTAAAGGAAACAATGCACATAGTCCAACACTCAACCATGGGTATTCTCAAATGGCTGTCATAGATTCACAATGTGAAACTTGTCTGTTATGGATTGAAAAATATTATATAGACGTACCCATTCTACAATCGCATATCAAAACCCTTACTGATCAAGTCAACCCCCTAACAGATGAAAATCGTAGGCTCAAGTCCGTTCTTCAGAGACAAGGAAAACATCTGAAAACAACAGGGAACATCATAGTAAAAAACATCGAGAGTGTAATAGTAGTGATCAATTATGAGATCATGTGAATCAATTTGATTTTCCAATTAAAGGTAAAGATTTTCTTTTATCTTAAAATAGTGTTACATTCTTGTTCATAGAATAAATTAGATTTTGTTGCTAAAATAAGACTAGCTACAAAATCAACAGATTTTGTAGCCAGTCTATTCTTATTCGAAATTTGGAAAATATTGGTTAAATGTATATGTGAGTTTCTTTATTTCATATTTTTCTTTTAGGATATCTGGCAGTTTATGGTGATCAAATGATATGAAGAATTTCTGGGCTTATTAGCCATGTCCATGGCTTATTTTTGTGTAAACAAGAACAAACTCTTTTATTTTTAGAGATTTAGTGTGATCTGGGGTGGTTATATTCCCCCTCTATTTTTGTAATCAGTAGATGATTGTAGAGATTTAATCTTATCTCATAAGATAAGACAGTTAGCTTTTCTGAACCCTTTATAAACTCATATTTTTGTAATTAAAACATCTTGGCCTGGGGATGAAGGTGGACAGTTTATTCACGAATTTGGACGGAACATATATTTACATTTTGGCTTTAGCTCTCTGTAAATGTTGTTTTCGTTTATGGTTTGTTTATCCTGATTAATTAATAGTTGTTGATATCTTTTGTCTTCACAATTTATTATGACATTGGGAAAATTTCTTTAAAATACTGTCCACATTTTGATGATTCAGATATTGAAAAGAGTGGTCATTCATTCAACCCAAATGATAAGATTTTTCTTTAATTTTGTTTGATGATTAAAAGCATGTTGTTACAGTTAGATTTATCTTATTTGTAATTACTTGCAATCACAAATACCACAGTGATTA
>ML777905.1:1341247-1385814 GCA_009831015.1 Picea engelmannii | reverse complement strand
TATATATATATATTGAGTGGTTATTTAACAGTTAGCTTTTTTTATTTCTTTTTATTTGTTTATTCTAGGACTTTTAGATTGGTTAACGGAGCCATTAAACCCATCGGAACGAGTTATACCAAATGGCTTGGGTTATTTAGACAACCCCAGACCAGACTCGTTCTTCCAATTGACGGATGGTCATTTTCACCCGCCAACAGGTGTGTGTAGGGGCAAGATGAGCCTAGGACGAACCACTCACCGTTCCGAAGGCACCAAAGAGAAGTGAAACAATATGATCAAGAGGACCATTGTTAGGTGGGAGAAAATTTTTGCGAGACTCATTGAATACACATGAACATACGAGATTGAAGACGAAGGCTAAAGAGTAGTAGGTCATAAGTTATCCACTCACTTGCTCAGGAGAAGAAATAAATTGAGTCTAGGGGAGATGTTGAGGGGGGCTCTTAGGACCTAATCGTCATCATATATATTTTATTAGACATTAGAATACATGATAATATCTAATAAAACAAGAATATATGTAATAAGTGGATAAAGCTAAGTAAATGTATGTAACTAGTGGTAGATGTAACTAAACAAAGGATTAGTTGGAGCGGCTGGAACCGCTCCAACCATTTACCTATTGTATAAATATCCCTATAGATGGAATACAAACTTGCAATGGAATTGCTTCCCTAAGTTCTCTCTTCTTGTTGGGTTAGGTGTGTGTTCTTGATGTATTTCACTATGTAGTTTGTCTTGGATGTTTTCCTCAATTACCTGTTTTACAACAAGATGTCATTGAGTGGTGGAATAATTGAAACCCTATTGATACCTGTGACCTTGATTATTGTCGTAACTGCTAAATACTGAAGGGATTCATGAATGTATGAAGCCTGGTAACTGTAGTAGGAGAGCCAAACCTCTCCTCTTACCTTGTTGTGACCACTCATCACCATAATATGACTGGGAAAATTCATTCTTCTACACTCATGGAGTTTCTCTCTCTAAGATCGTCATTGAATTGTTATCATTTGAATTGTTGGTGGTTGGAATCATGGCTAATATAGTATGTGAGATGATGGAGGAGCACATACCACCATTAACAATAATTGAATGTTGCATTCAATCCCATGGCCTGGGTGTCATTTGTCTCATACCAAGTAATTGTCTCATACCAATTAATTATGCCACTAGTGTGAACCATCACTTGTTCCATCCTTTGGTCATCTAACACCATTCTCGATGAATCTTGCATCCCTCGCACCCCATCTAGAGGATTATATATATTATTTTATTATTGTTAATAATACTATTACTACATAAATTATTATAAACAAATATTTAACCATGTTTGCGTAAATTTGAATTAAATTTAACAACTTAGCCATCTTGAGGATTATATATATTAATTTTATTATTATTATTAATACTATTATTACATAAAATATTATAAACAAATATTTAACCGTGTTTGTGTAAATTTGAATTAAATTTAAAAACTTAGTGAATTATTTGATAATTCAAAAGTAGTTTGAATTTAAAACCTAAGTTAATGTCTACAATATATAAGATTTATATTATAATTTAAATAAAAGTGATGAATATTTCTTAAACAAAAACTTAAAAAATAAACGTGAAACAATGAAACTATTATGTACAATTATATTTAAGATAAAAAAGCTCTCTTCATAACCTCTATTTGTGCATACAACAAAAACTCTAAAATTCTATTAACCATTTATGTATCAAGATACATTACTTTATGTGGTAAATGCCACTTCTACTTATTTTGTTAGGAAATATCATGAGTTTGTTCTTCCATTTTAAATATATTTTACTACAAAATACTTGTATGTACTTCACAATCAAGTAGGATATATAAATCAAGGTAATGCATAGAAATATTATGTGCACCTCGTATTACTAGTTACTATGAAATGCAACCCATGCAACTTTTGGTCATTCTTGACTCTATATACCACATTGTATACTAGATTCCACAACTTTTTTAATGAACCTACTTATGTTGTCACAATTTATCCTTATTGTTCTTATTGTTGTAGCAATATATGTGTATGATGACTTTTGTTAAACACTTAGATTCTAGGTTCTAATCCTTTGTAGGAAACTCTCTTTATCGTTTTTATGATTGTTAGTTGTGTTTTTTTTATGTATTTGAAGTGAAAGTATGGAGTTTAATGTACCAAACTAATTTTAATTTGTAACAATATATTTGTTGACAATAAAACACATAAATGATAACTAATACAAACAATTGTAACAACAAAAACAGTGGCACACTAGCCTTTATTTTTTATTACCATGCTGCAACAATTACAAAGGGATTTGACTCACAGTTCAAACTTGATGTGCTTGGTATGAATAGAACTTTCCAGAGAGAAATCATGATAGATTTTTTGTCCCAATAATTTGCTGACTAGAACTACTATGAACCTCCCATAAGAGTCTCGACCGAACACTATGAAACTCAACCAACTCAAAATTGTTACACCCAACCAAGGAAGTTAGCCACAATAGGTAGAGATTCATCCCTCCAATAGAAAATAAGGCCACCCAAGAGAACTCAGCGCCTCTACAAGAAAACTCAATCTCCAATTGAATAAATTGTCCCCAACACAATGAACTCGCCTCTCTCACATCCAACTTATCCAACAAGGAAAAAACTCATCCCTGAATGAGAGATAAGACCCAAAAATAGTAAACTTGACTCTCCTACAAGTAAACTCAACCACCAAGATGAAACATTCATCATTCCACCCAAGAAATGCAGCCACAAAACCCAACTTTCCTTAAACAAATTCAACCTCTACCAAAGAAAACTCAAGTGCCAAGTAATGGAAACTCGGCCACAATGAATAAAAGTGAAAGATATGAATGATATCCCCTCCATAACCATCTAGGGTGGATGGTATCACCACCAAAACCAATCTTCCTCTCTACGATTTTTGTTCCAAGAGCCAAAAGACACAAGAGCTCCTCAATTTCGTTTTTAGAAAATAATAAAGCATAATCAGAAAGGGCATCATCATTCTTATTTTATTTCATCATTCACCCTTTTCATGGCCCTTTTAATAAATTAAAGTTACTTTATGATCTCAAATTCACTTAAAACAAATTTTCATTTAATTACTCAATGTCACATTTAAAAAGATTTTGTTTCACCCAATGACATGAAATAATTAACTAATTCCCCATTTTCCATTGAATGTAGCCTACGAGAATCACTTAGGATATTATGTCATCTCGTTGAGAAATCATTTGGAAAGGGAAACTGCATTTCTCCCTTCCCGAGATTTCTTATCCTCAATCAACTTTAAGTTAGGATGTTGCAAGATCTGGTCAGCTTCCCACGTAGCATCCTCTGCTGGAAAATATCTCCATCTCATTAGGTTTTCTCGAATCACCTTGTTTATCATTCTTGTCTCCCTAACCTCCAGAACCTCCTCAAGAACAAAAACCAAATTCCCCTCCTCATCCAATTGGGGTATCTCTGTTAATGAAGTGACATGTTGTCCTAATGCTTCCTTGCGGAAGAAAACATGGAATACATTGTGGATCTTACTCCCTTCTGGAAAATCCATCTCATAATGTACTTTCCCAACTTTTTGAATGACTTTGTAGGGACCATAAAATCACGTCTTAAGATTTTTTGCACCACTTTTCTTAAGTGAAGACTATCTGTATGGATGTAATCTAAAAATCAACAATTTCTTCACCTTGAAAGTGTGTTCGACCATCTTCCTATATGCATAAATATTCGATTGGTTTTGTGCCATCTATAAATTATCCTTGAGAGTCTTTAGGATTTATTCACTCTCCTAGATCCAATCCTTGGCTTTGGGCGGCCTGTTATCCCCAAATTCCAGATCAACGAATGAAGGATCATCATAGCCGTATAATTCTTAGAATGGGGTCATACCAATGGACATGTAGTAAGTGGTATTATAACAATGTTCTCCCAAATCCAACCACCTAATTCATTCCTTCTTCTTTCCCAAGACATAGTTACATAAATATCCCTCCAACCACTTGTTCACTATCTCTGTATGATCATCTGTCTGGGGGTGGTTACTAGTGCTAGTATTCAACTATGTGCCAACCAACCTAAAAATATCCTACCAAAATCCACTGAGGAATATTATATCTCTGTCACAGACAATGTACTTCAGAAACCCATGGAGTCTGAATACCTCCCTAAATAATAACTATGCTACATGTGTTTCCTTGTATTATGTGGATATGGATAAGAAATCTGAAAACTTGGTCAATCAGTTGAATAGAACATATATGCAATCTTTTCCCTGCACCTTTGATAGAACTATGGTGAATTCCATGGACATGATTTCCCACTTATTCTATGGAATTGGTAAGGGTTGTAATAACCCGACAAGATGAGTTTTCTCTAACTTGTTCTACTAAAAGTCATACACTCCGTCACTTGTTTCAATACATCATCTTTGAGGCCCTTCCAAGTGAACCTCTCCTTGATCTTCCTGTAAGTCTTAAAGTACCCAAGATGGCCTTCTAGAGGTGCATAATGCATAGCCCTCATAATATTATCCTTTAATGTATATTAGGGGACTAAGTATATGATGTCATTGTAGTATATTATGTCATCTAACACTTTGTACATGTCATCATGTATGTTTTGATCCGTCAACTTACAGCCAAATTTATTCTTGGAATACTGTACCAAGATATGAGATTTCCAGTCAGCTGAAATCTCTACAAGTGAACATATATGAGGTTTCCTGAAGAGATCATTAGCAACCACATTTTTCTTCCCTTTCAGATACTCAATGTCAAAGCCATATGCCTGCAATTTTTTGACCCACTTTTGTTGCCTCTCATTTAAGTCCTTTTTCCCCAAGAAGTGTCTAAAACTATTGTGGTCATTCTTAACCATAAATTTTCCACCTACAAAAGATTGTATGAATTTTTCCAAGGCATGCATGATGGCGAGCATATCATCGTATATGGAATAGAGTCTCTATGAATCCATGAGTTTCTTGGTATCATATACTATCATATGTATATGTTGCATCAGAACTGCTCCTATGCCCTGACCAGACACATAACACTCTATAACAAAAGGTTGAGTGAAATCAGGAACTACTAAAACTAGACAAGTGCTCATCACTTCCTTAATCTTGTCAAACGTGGCCTACTTTGTCCACCCGAATTCCCATTTCTTCCTGATATATGTGAGTGGTGCACCCAACAGTGAGAACCCCTTTTCAAAGTGCCGATAAAAGCTGCATATCAATAAAAATCCACCTAGGTGTGTACTTTTCTTGGGAAATGGCCAATCCAATATGGCTTGTATTTTCTCCCTATCCACATGTACTCCCTGAGTACTAAACACATGACCCAAGTATAGGACATATGTCATGTTTAACTCACACTTTGAATCCATGGAATACAATGACAAATCCTCCATGATGCTCAAAATCACATCTAAATGTTCCAAGTGATCCTCCCTTTTCCTTATGTATACAGGGGGGATTCACCTTATTGATCAATATTTTATCACGTTCGTTTATAAAGGGGGTTTCTAAATTTTGAAAAATAGATTCAATGTATTGTAGGTATTGGGGGGGATGTAGGGTATTAGGGGTTTTATAGGTTTTGGGGGGTATGTAAATGGATATCTGATAAAAATACGGGTTTATTTTATTGGAAATATGTATTGGGAGGGGGTTCAACAAAAGTATTTTTGGAGGTATTTATAAATATCTAGTGAAATTAGGGGTATTCTTTGATATCCCACAAACTTTGGTGCTATGGCATAGGTTCATTGAGTAAAGAACCCATGGTTGTATATAATAATATCATCAAATAACACCAACAAGAATTTCCACAAATACTTATTGAAAATGTTGTTCATGCAAGATAGAAATGTCATCGATGCATTGGTCAATCCAAATGGCATGACCATGAACTCTTAATACTCATAGTGGAACTTGAAAAAATTCTTATGGACATCCTACTCTCAGACTCTGATTTGATGATATCTAGATAAAAGACAAATCTTCAAAAAATACATTATTCCATGCAACTCATTCAAAATATCATCGATCGCAGGGATGAGGTACATGTTATTGATTTATTCTTATTAAGAGCCTTATAGACAATGATGATCCTCATGGTTCCATCCTTCTTATTGACCAACACAACTGAAGAAGAAAAATGAATGGAACTAGGTCTAATATGCCCCATCTCTAATAACTCTTTTATGAATTTCTCTATTTCATCTTTAAATTTCTTCGAGTGCCTATAAGGAGTTCTTATTACTATTTTGTCTCTTTCCTACTAGCGAGAAAATCCCCCCTTTAACTACACCAGGGTTTAAGGTGTAGATAGAGAGAATGACCATCTAAAAGTCAATTTATTTTCTACTCTACCCCAAACATACCAAAACGAATGAAAAGAAATCAATAATATATAATATTGGTAACTATACCTTTTATCCCAACTCTAGTGATGATCTCCTCAAGCTTTGTAGTTCCAATGACTGTGTGTCTCCTCCCAAGGATGACCTGCATCCAAAAGTAGGAAAAAAGGGAATACACACATGATATTCTATTCATGAGTTAGGTTTAGATATCAAGTGCCATACATAAATCAAAGAAGAAGACACAAAACATCATGATTTTGGATAGGGAAAAGAGATTATTTTATTCATCAAACAAAGACTAAAAATTACAATATGTATCAACCACCGTTTTGCGAACCTGGTCTGAGATCCTCTTTACAATGCTCCAATTGCACCTTTAGTAGGCCTCTTCTCTCAATATTCTGATCACCTCAAAGGAAGGGAATGGATTGAATGGAATAAGAAGGGTCTAGTGAGGGAATGCTGAGGCAATATCTCAGAAAAGGTAGCAAAAGCTTGGGCAAGGAGGCGAAGTGAAATTGGGCAGAGTTTTACTGTTCTTATGATTGGATGTGAAATGAGACCCCAACACCTCCTTTTATGTGAAAAAATGATGGTTATTTGGTTGGGTGACGAACCATAGCAGGTGCATTGGTTGGGAAACCTACAATAGCCCGTGAATTTCATCGAACTCTTTACAACTTTTTAATTTTTGCAACTTTTGCAAGCATACACGAGTTGTTTAATGTGCAACAAACATATGTACACAAGCTATTTAGCATGAAACACGCATATGTATGCAGGCTTTAGTGGTGCAGGGAGCGTACATGCTCTAAAAATTGTTTTTTTAAGAAGAGCTCCTCAATAATGCTTTGGAAAAATGTGCAAGTAAGAGGGCTAGGGCCAAGGCCATGTATGCATGGATAGGGAATTTTAGGGATATAACACATCCTAAAACTCTATAGTATGCTCAAATCCTCAGTTAGGTGGTCTTCCTGGAGGTATCTATCCAAAAACCCTATCATTCTTATGCAATAGTGCATGAATATATACATGATGATGTTGTCTACCTTCTTCCCATTCTTAAGTTGTAATCAAGTATTCTACTGCACAAGATATCTCTCTGTTCCTAAAGAGGGCCTCCATCCTTTTGCTTGACACCATCTTAGGGAAACCATTTGACATTCCCATCAGGACAACCTTCTTATCGTTTGTTGTATTGAATATAATCTTCATTACTTGGAAATTCATCGAAATTTCCCTTAAATAATGAATCTATTGAACACCCAAGAATATATTGGTGTCCACAAAATCAACCACATAAAAATAGTTAGTCAAGGTATAGTTTCCCAATGTCACAACCAAACTTAGAATACTCCTCGTGCATATCATATTAAATCCATCAACCACTACCACATTGAGCCCCTTTAAATTCCTTTTTAGCAATGCATCTCTTGGCCACCAATGTTGCATCAATGAAGTTGTGGATTTCCCCACCATCAATCAATTTTTTGACCAATTTTTCCCATATTACTCCTCTCACTATGAAAGTGTAGTATCTATGGGTGTCTGATAGAGTGGTGATAGTACCACCCTTTGAATAAACGTGAGTTTTCTCATCACTCAAGTCTCCCTTCTCCTTTCCTTGTTCCACTGTAGCTTCCTTGTCTTCCTTGTCATTGTGAGAGTGCACCTCTATATAGTGTACATTTCCCTTCCCTGTGCACCTGTTTCCTGATTCCCAAGGCTCTTTGCAACTGAAGAAAAAATTCTTCCTTCTCAACTCTTTGTGGGTTGCCTCTTTCAAGAAATGTAGGCCATTTACACACTAATCCTAGTAGAAGAGAAGAAGAATTTAATCAAGAAAGAAAATGATACAAGAAATCACACAATACACTAATATTTTACCCTGGAAACCCTTAACCGGGAAAACCAACATTCCTTTAAGAATTATTCTCTCTTTTTGTCCTATTCATTCAGAATAAAAGGTTACATGTCTAACCTTGGTCCATAGCTAAGACACAATCGACAACATACCCTCTTGCACAAGCAAGAACAACCCTATAGCCAATTTGGATTACATATGCATGACTGACAACCTATGATTTACACATGCAATAACATATTTTGCATTAGCCTTTATGTCCTTACAACAATCATCTCTATACGTTTTACAGCAGGAAAAACCCTAAATATTGGCATGTAAAAATGGTTATAGATCCATGCATATCATTGCCTACAAATCCCACAAATACAACTGGATTTTGTTACATGCGACTCCAAGTCGGGTTTACCAGTTGACCTCCATTTAGTATCTAGTCAGTCATCTCACACCTGCACTTCGACCTCTTGTTGGTTGACTTGTCATCGATATCTTTGACTTTGAATTTACCTGGTCGAATCCCTCGACCTTCGAATTGCTATCGATCTACCTCGACTTCAACCTATTGTCGATCCACCTTAACTTTGACTTGTTGTTAATGCTCTTAATCTACCTCAACTTCGACCTCCATTCGTGATGGGTGTTCTATATGCACTAAAAACACACTAAAAATCCTCAATTAAATTGTCAACCTGGGGTAAGTAAACTTAGAGTTGTAGCAATATATATGCCAAGGAAGAAATGATAAAGGTAGTATAATCTAACTAAGGAAATGGGCTATCTAAGAGATAATCTACTTAATCAAAGACTACTAATGATCAAACCCTACAAAGAAACTTAAACAATGTACCCTAAGTAACCTTTGAGCAAAGGATCGATGGATAGTCTTAACAAGGAAAATGAAAACCCTACTTAAATCAAACTAACTAATCATGACAATAAGCAAAAGAAAACTATCTACCTAATAATAAATAACAACAACAAACTACTTTAATTAACCTACTCAAATTCAATAAGCAACTATCCTATAAAAGCAAGTAAATAAGCAAACAACTACCCTATCAAAGAAAAATAGACAAGCAAGAAACTACCCTACTAAAGCAAGTAAATAAGAAAGAAAACAACTAACTAACCTATGATAACTTCTACAACAAGTAAACTAATTAAGCTAAGAAACAAGTGAATTATATTCTTAAATTAAACTTCATAACTACTTCTAACTTATGAAAGGAAATCTACTAAATTGACACCATTATGATAATGAAAGTAATTAAAAACTAATCTTTAACCTATGATAAGCAAACTATTCCTTAATATACCAAAGAAAAGATACTATCTATCCTACAAAAGAAATGAAACTATCTTCTAATATATGAAAGCAAGGAAGCTATCTTCTAATCTATGAAAGAAAGAAAACTCAAATATAGTGTTGATGGTTATGTCTCCGGTGTCTTATAATATCATGATGACATTTAACAATTAACGATAATTCAAGAGGGATAAACTCGATATTGACTTCGATAGAAAAGTGAAAAGTATGAATTAGGCAATCTAGTGAGAACTTAGCCATTATAGAAACAACATCAACTATCTTGCATATCTATGTGATTATCCATTCATGCATTAATCATCAACAGTATAAAGACACTATTCTAGTAAATTCAATTTCATTCTATACTAATTAAGCAAACTCACACTACACTAAACTCAATAATCAACTTTGAATTGAAATTGCGACTTAGATTTAAGAAAGAAATTGCATAAAGTAAATTAAAGTAGACATATTTTAACAATTCAAATTGCAAAAGAGGAAATGCTCATAAAACATAAATTAAATACTATTTCAGCATATGACAAGAAAGAAAATGAGCAAACTAAATGAAAATTTAAATAAGAAAATATAAATAACAACTAGATAAACAAACTAGAATTGAAAACTAAATACTAATAACTATCCAACCACCGAAGCCCTGTCAAAGAAATCCTGAATTAAAAACTTTGTTCTTAAACTCTATTTTAGGATAAAAGAAAATCTAATTTATCATCTCGTTATACACAGGGTTAGTATCTAAGCTTGCAAGATTATCTCCTATCAACTAACAGATCATTGCATATTAACAATAGCCTTCATAATAACCTACAAAACCAAACTAAACTAATTAAATTATAAACAACAATTTATAAATTTAAAAAACATAATGAAAAACTCATGTACAAGAAATAAATAAAATGACAACTACACTATTTAATTCACAAGAAAACTAATTAGATATTCACCCAGACTACTGGTGGCCCCCGCAACAAGTCATGGCTACTCTTCAAAGTCGAACCATGATCTCAATAACATGAATTGAACATTAAAAATCCAAAAAGTAGTCTTTACATAGTTTTAGCAAAATGAAAATAGAAAAACAGAGTTGAATTGTCTTTATCTCTCTAACACTCTTCTTAGCAATTGTCTGACCACTGAGGTGGTATTTATAAGTTTTACAAGCTGAGAGGTCAACCAATGGAAGGGTTGGCCTTCTCTAAAAACAACAAATCCCATTTAATATGCCTAACTGCCGGTGGCTTCTAGAAATAAGGCGAGTCAATAATCTCCCAACATAACAACCCAAATCGAGTTGTCATAAGCTTAGTAACTAGAGGCCATGAGCACAAGAAAAACCCATGTCTATGATTCGCCCATCATTGGTCGTCGATATGCTAACCTCTAGATCATCCATGGTTTTTGTGCAGGACGGAGTGTTGGATGGAGTACCAGACTAAGTGTCCGATGGTGTATCAGACAGAGTGTCGAATGCAAAAACAAGCTGTGATTTTTCCCTGTGACATAAAAAACATGAATTAGTTCCTTGGAATCATAAAAACATGCTGGTTTAAACTCAAAATCATCACAAAACATGAATCATGCATACCTGGTGTGAATCATAGCGATTTGACACAAAATCTCTTCAAACAATCTTCAAAACAGGAAAACACATATACATATTCAACCAAAAAGGATCTAATTAACATTATTAAATCAATCATATCACGGGCCCAACATTACCCCCACACCTAAGATTTTGTAGGTCCCACTACAAACAAAAAGAAATTGCCCCTCATGAGTAAGGTTGCAGAGGAGGATCAACTTTAGAAGCTTCTCCTTATTGCTGTGAAGATTTGGTCTTGTGCCTCTTGTGTTTATTCAATTGTGCCCTGAGGTTGCAGTTGGATTTGGTCATCTCGTCAACCAATATTTGAAGGGAGTTAACCTTTTCTTAGAGGACTGCATTATCGTGGTGAAGATGTGTGTCCATAGTCATCCTATCTTCCAACTGTTGCAATAGTTGAAAATTATCTTTTTGTAGCTTCTCAATGGTTGGAGCAGGATCAGTTGTCTCAAAGGAAGGCTTAAATCCTTTGAAAGATGTAGAGTGTCTATCATTCTTAGGATCTGGGGTAGGCATCGGTGAGGTAGGAGTAATAGGGGGTTGATGAGAAGAAGTAGGTTCAGATTTTGTCTTTCTTTGCAGCTTCAATTCCTCTACGGTCACTTCCCTAAGTCTTTTGTGAGGACTCTCGAGATCAAAGGACACTTGGATAGGATCCGAGGTAGTCAGGGTTTTTTTATAAGGTTTTCCTCGTGTTCTCTGGGTACTCTTTTGAAAGTGTCCTCTATTGAATTGATTAACTCCTCTCCTATTGGTGGTAATTATAGGAAAGTCTTATTTGATTACTTCTTGGAGCTTTTTGGGTGTAGGATCAACAAATATTGAAGGAATCGGGGGGTTAGCAATAGGATTCTTGGTCTTTTTTCCTGATGAGGCTGCAGGAGTTTCAACAAGCTTCTTGAATTTTTGTTCTGGTAAAGAAACGTCTTGTGAAGGAGGGTTTGGATTCCTTGGAGAGTGGGGTTTGGATGAAGAAATATTCCTTATATCCAATTTCTTTTTGCTAGTCTTGATTGTCAAGTGAGGGTTTGCAAATTGATAAATGAATGCATCCCAAGTTTTCCCCTATTTTTCCAATTCGGGTAAAACAAGGAGTTTGATCAGGCCATGGTGAAAGAGGTTGTTATGGGGGCTAGTTACAGTCTTCCTCACTTGAGAGGACATCTTCTCCAAGATCTTTAAAAAGTAGAAGATAAAATTCAATGGTTTATTGAACTGCAAGTGAGCTAACAATCTAAAATGACAGGCTTTAAAGGTGGAATATCTACCTTCACATGTGATCAACCTGGTGATGACTATGGAAGGGTTGATCAACTACTCTTTTATCCACTCATTTGAGTATCCTTTAGCTCTAGAGATGTTCTAGAATTCTAGTTTAAAAACTCACTTATAGCTTAAGCGCAATAGCTGGTGGCTTTTAAACCATCTATCTCCCACTCTTGGAAGCTTTGTGGCTGCAACTATGGATTCCTCTAACAACCCAAAGGTGAGAGACCCCACTCTAGTTGTCTTCCCATAAAAAATGAGGGAAAATTGAATTGAAATGCCATCATCATGGCCCTGCAAGTGGGATAGAAATGGCCCCCAGCCCACGTGCAAAAAAACCTCCCTGCACTGTGCAAACTTAGGGATGGCGAAGAGGTCTATGTAGGAAGATAGTTCATACCATTTGGGTATCGTGAAGGTATGAATAAATGAACAGATGTGAAATTCACCAAGAGAGGGTGCAATCGGGCCAAGGAATGGCACAATTTGAACAGAGGCCGAACGCGATTTGATCAGAGGAACAAATAAATAGAGGTTAAGCACATTTTAAAGCAAGGGAAAATGAAAATGGCAGAGGTGAATTTGAATAATAACATAATCCAATCCCGTTTTTTAATGCGCCCAGGGTGAAATTGGTTACACACATGTGCGCACGAGTTTCCACGTGTGAGCAAATTTGAATTTGAAGGCTCGTTTTTGGGGGAAATCTTAATGATGCAAAGTTAGATCAATGTCCAAGTATTTTGACTTGGACATTTGATTATGAAAATGTCTAAGGTTTGCATCCTCAATCTTGATTTCCCTAAACCAATTCAATTAAATGTCATTGATTCCTAGTTACCTGAAATTATGGACAGTTACTGGTGTGTATATTCATATGGCACTTTGTTCGACACCTTAGACCACACTTCATATGGCACCTCATACGGAACTTCATACAGTACCTCTGTGTTAAAAGAATTTTTACCTTCTGTAATGGACAGCCTGCAATCTTGGAATGGTTTTAACAGTCACAGTGATTAAGAGAAGAGGCAGAGTGTTCCATTGTTATTGATTTTTCCACCATGCTTACTCAATCCACTCGTGTAAGACATGTAATTTCAATCCTATAATGAATAGTCTGTAACGAAAATAAGCCAATAAAGTGGTCTTTTAAGGATATGTACAAAAATTTATAGCAAACAGGGGATTTAGCATTTCAAAAATAAAATGATTGTTGATGTAATAACCTATATCATGAAAACAATACATAAATTTTTACAAAGATTTACTTCTCTAGGAAGTGATCATTTGTCAAGTCATGAACCCCTCCCCTACACCTAAGTATTGTGACACCTCACAATAAAAAATATAGGAAACCAGTCAATTCTCCCAATTGCCGAAGATTTACAGCTTGTTAAGTGTAGTGATAAATTTCATAGATTGGTCTGACGAGACGGTTAAAAGATGGCCCCACCTATAGGATAAGGGTTCCTATATATAGATAAGAAGATGTAGGCAAAAGAGTTTCAAGATAGTCTCAGAGTTAGTTCCCAATGGAAAGTTTATGGAGTTCATTAACCTTAGCTTAACCATACACACTTCATGTCAGATTTGTCTACAAGTAATGTCGTACATCAGGACAAGTTTAAATTTATTATTTATTTTTTGTGAGATTACCATCCTCGTTAGGTAGAATGACCCTCTTCCAGCAAGCCGGTTCAATACTCCGACGAGTTTACCTAGTCATACCACAGGCCGATACCCACTGCCAGTAGACCTGTTCAGTATCCCGACAGATTATCCTCTTACACCCTCAGAGACTTACCCTCCATCTTTTAATATTTTAGTATAAGATTTATTTATGCAAGAAGACGGGGGGACAACTCCGAAAAGAACTTTTTTTTTAAATTGGGATGGTATTTATGTTAGATGATGACTTTCTGTTATAATCCTTAGTGATTGTCTTGATGTAAGGGGTACTTAAGAGGACGTGACCTATCTAAAGATATGATATAACCAAGCTATTTAGTGTGTAGTGGATGGTACCATTGAGAAAGAACATAAATTTATCTCTAGGCTCAACTCAGTTTCTTCTTTTGTAGTTATTGTGATGTTTCCATGAATAACCGCTAATCAGAACTCCTTGTTACTTTTTAATAAAGATCCTTTACTCACTTAGGTTTCTTGGGAAAAATGTATGAGATACCTCTAATATTGATGGTTATGGTATTAGTTCCTTATATAGTGGTGGATATTTTCAAGAGCAACTACTCTTTAAAATGCCTTAAGAAAAAGAGAAGATGAACATTTTTGCAAAAATATGGCTAATTACCACGTCAATATTCATTTGATTCTTAGCAGACAACAAGGTTCAAGTGTAACAATGTTTTGAAGAAAAATCCTTCTTTTATATTTCCTTGAAACTATCTACTCTTGGTGAAATAAATACCTACAAAAATCTCTAGAATCGCTTATCAAAAAAATTCAAAATTATTTACATATGTACAGTAGAAAAATTCAGAAAAAATTCAAGAACAAGGGGGGACTTCCACATATACTAAGGCCAATGCCTTGTCCGTTGACATGACCTGTAGAAAGTCTTCTTTGGAAATGGGCTTGTGATAAAATTTGAGTTGGTGTCCATTTACTACAAAGGAGACTTGTCCATCGTCAATTGTTTTGATTTTCACAGCTCCATTGTCATATATAATGACTACCTCGTAAGGACCCAACCACCGGGTGGTGAGTTTGACTTTGAAGGTTTTAAATTGAGAATCAAACAATAGATCCCAATCACTAGGTTGGAAGTCTTTCTTGTTCATAAACTTGTCATGCCACTTGCTCCTATGGTTTTGGACTAACATTGTTCGTTGGATGGCATCTTGCCTGCTTTCATCCAACTCATTCAATTGTAGGGCTCATTGTTTCTGAGCCTCATCTAAGTTTAATCCCAATTCTGTGGCAATACGGAAGGTCCTTACCTGGAATTATATTGTTAGAAGTACTTGTTTCCCGTACACTAGCTCATAAGGGGCATGCCCAGTGGTGTTTCTCCAGGTGGTCTGGTATGCCCACAAAGCCTCTAGAAGCCTATCAGCCCAATCCCGGTGATGTAATTGAACAATATTGGTCAAGATAGATTCCAGAAATTTGTTTGTAGACACTACCTGACCATTAGCTTGTGGGTGGTATGGAGAAGATTTATAGTGTTTAATCCTATATTTCTTTGTTATCTCTTTCGTCAGCTTGGAAGTGAATTGAGTGCCTTGGTCTGTAACAATTTCACAAGTGAAATCGGAGCAGGTAAATATGTCTTCATAAATGAATTCGACAACATATTATTATGTAGCCCTAAATAGGGCTTTTTCCTCTACCCACTTAGTGACATAGTCTGTACAAACCAAAATATAGTTCTTCTTACGAGACATGGGAGAAATTGTTCCTACAAAGTCAAGGGCCCATTTTTCGAAAGGTTCTATTATAACTTGGGCACGCAAGGGAATTTTGTCAGTTGATGTGCGTCTTCCTATCCTTTGGCAACTATGACAACTCCTCACATACTTGGTAGCATCTTTGAAAATGCTAGGCCAATAGTAACCTGAATGTAACACCTTATATGTTGTACGTTTGTCAGAAAAATGGCCACCGCATGGTCCATCATGACAACTTCGTAGTATTTCTGGTACCTCATCCTCTCAGACACATCTACGAATACTCAAATTAGGACTCGTGCAAAAAATGTCATGGCCAACCCAACAATAATTATCACTTTGTGTGACAATTTTTCTCTTTTCATGAGGTGACAAATGAGACAGTAACTTCCTAGTAGCCAATATTTTTCCATATCTGCAAACCATTGGGTATTTACAAAGGGGAAAAAAAGGTGTTCATCTGGGAAACTATCATCTACAGGAATATCATCATCCTCTTTTTTTATTCGTGAAAGAAAATCATCTACCAATTCTCCTTTCCAGGTCGGCCAAGAATGGTGATGTTTAACTCTTGCAATAACAGGATCCACCTAGTCACTCGACCATTAGTTATGGGTTTATTCATAATAAATCTAATGGAAGAATGGTCTGTATGTACAAATAATTCGTAACCTGTAATTTAATGAAGAAACTTATTGATAGCATGAACTACTTCCAAGAATTCTTTCTTGGCAACTATGTAGTTTAGCTTGGCAGGGGGTAAGTTCTTTCTTACAAAATAAATGGCATATGAATGTTGGTCTTCTTTATTCCCTAGTACCCCTCCTATTGCAATGTTTGAGGCATCAGTAGATATGTGAAATGGGCGAGTCCAATTGGGCCCTCTAAGAACTGGTGCCATAAACAACTTAGCTTTCAGGGTTTCAAAGGTGGTTTGACACTGCCCAGTCCAAACAAAATCAACATCCTTTATTAACAATCCCAACATAGGTGGAACGATCTTTGTAAAATTTTGAATAAACTGTCGGTAGTATCCGGCATGTCCAAGAAAGATTCTCACCTCTTTCTAATTTTTGGGGGGTGGAAGTCTGACGATGACCTCAATCTTTGTAGGATCGACTTTTATCCCTTTAGATGAAACATGATGTCCTAGAACCACTCCTTCGGTCAATAACATTTTACATTTTTCATGACTTAGAGATAGGTTCATTTCTAGGCATCTGATAAGGAATTTTTCTAAGTTATCTAAGGATTCTTATTAAGTGTTTCCATAAACTGTGAAGTCATCCATGTAGACCTCCACACAATCATAAATAAGATCAACAGATATCCCTAGTACCACTCATTTAAATGTAGCAGGAGCATTACATAATCCAAATGGTAAGACCTTATAGGCATAGGTGCCCCAAGGACAAGTAAAGGTTGTCTTATCCTGATCCTCGAGTGCTATGAGAATTTGATTGTACCAACTGTACCCATATAAAAAGGAGAAATATTTCTTTCCAGATAGGGTATCCAAAACTTGGTTGATGAGAGGAAGAGGAAAGTAATCCTTTAGAGTGGTTTTGTTGAGTTCCCAGAAATCAAAACAAATTCTTCATTTCTAGGCCACTTTCTTTGGAACCACTACAAGCGGGGACACCCACTTAATGTGAGATATGGGATAAATAAATATGAAATTTAATAACTTTTGGATCTACTCCTTTACAATATCTTTGAGTGTTTGGTTCATCTTTCTCTGGGGTTTCCTAATAGGTGTTACTTCCCCGTGGGTATATATGTGATGGATGTATGTGTCATGGTGTATACCCTTCATGTCAGTGTATTCCTAGGTGAATGCTCCTGTTTGTTCTTTAAGGATACTTACTAACTATTTTTGTTGGTCTGCATCTAGCTTGGAGTTTATATGTAAACATTTTACTGGACTAATATTGTAGGGCATAGTATAAGACATGGAAGACTCATCTATCTCGAAGATAAAAGATGTCAATGACAGAATGGATGGGTCCAATTGTTCCTAAAATTCTTCCCCAAACATTTACTCAAATTGGAAAAAATATTGTGGAAAATCAACACATGTGATAGCAGAAATGAATTGGTTTAGCACATTTTCTATTGTGTGCTCCTGAAGTTCCCAAGCATGTTCACTTGGAAATATGGGTTCTTCCCAGTCCTCATTCTCATATGAACATTCAAGCCACCATAGATTCTCCATGATAGGTTGGGTTGGAGGGTAGATGGTGAGCTTTTGGATAGAAAGTCCATTCGAGATGGTCATTTCTCCCTCTCTACAACCAATAAATGCATTGGTTGTGGCTAACCAAGGTCTTCCCAAAATGACAGGATGGCCTTTGGTAGGATCTTTTGAGTGAATGAAAGAAAGTCTACTGGGTACTCCCATGAGGCTAAAGTAACTATGATATCATACAAAATTCCTTCAGGTATAACCTTGTTCTTATCTAGTAATTCCAAAATGGTTGGGATAGGCCTTTGAAGAGGTTGTAACTATAATTTATCCAAGGTAGTAGCAGTCATAACATTGATGGCTGCCCCTATGTCTATGCGAGTGTTTCCAATGGAGACCTCATTAATGGTTATGGTCACTACATGGTTTCTTGATTTCCCATATTTTGCTACCTTAGGTTTCTCTGATATATACTCATAAAGTTCTCCTATCAAATGTATTGTAGGAGGGTACTTTTGCTTCCGACTTGGTTTCTTAATACACAATTCTTTGACTAACTATTGATGGGCAAAATTGACCGCTCGTCAACTGGAGGAGTGAATCCGGTCCAGGTTTGTCTACTTAACCCAAGCCATTTGGATTGATCCACTCCGATGGGTTTAGCAGCTCCGTTAGCCGATCTAAGTCCTAAGAAAGTGAAAAACAAAACTAAGGAAGATAAAATAACTTAATGAATAACACTTGTTGAAAACTATATACAAATCTAATATATATTTACAGTTTCCTAAATAATATTTATAACATAACTCTACTTATTGTATGTATAATATATACAACTGACTTTATTTCTAATATATATATATATATAACATTTACAAAATGCGAATTTTAATCTAAATCGGCGAAAATTGAATATGGATTGATTTATTAAACAACAGCTAAGCTATGATTAGATCTTTTTTGATTTACTTTTTATAATGTTTATAAACCAGAAATGAAATAACAAACTATCTAATTGAAAACAGAGATAACAAACAGTAGAATATGTTTACACTGCAGGAAATTTCTGTATTAAACTAATGAAATAAAACTAACAAATTGACCTGTAATCACATCCCATATTTGTCCTGTTTATAGCATCCAATCTCGTTGTCTGATGAGGAAAACCCGCAACAGGTCCTACAAATGCCTCTCGTAAATGTGAAGCAGTAATGATTGAATCCGAATGATAGAACATATAAGAGATATAGTGACAACAATCTTATAATTTCACAAGTGTCCACTTTGAGATAAATCCTGCTGTGAAAGCTTGTGTATAAATGTTCAACGAATGATGAAGATAAATCTCTTAATCCCAAGTTTGAACAAAATGATTACTGTATGTTAAATATGGGACATAAAACATGGATATCATATAAATTTTATCATATCAATCTGCAATAAACCACGATAGCTAAAGCAATCACAATCTAATTACAAATCGAAATAATCATAACTTGAATAAAAACATGATATGGAGAAGCTAAAGCTATGAAAATATCATATTCTATTCAAGTCTGTAGATCAAAAATCCATAGTTTTTTCCCTAGGCAAAGATCGTCTCAAGTTTACAAAAAAACATACTTATATAGGTTCCAGGAACAAAATGTTTCCTGTTGATAACATCCAATCTGTTCCAAAAAATGTGGGGGATGCAACCTCCCAGATTCTACTTGATACCAAAAACTAACAACGTAATCTATTTAAAAACATAAAGATAGTATGGCTGAGAGATGCCAACAGTGCTTCAAATCTCCTTAGAAATCATGGGTTCTTGAAAACAAATAAAAATAAAAAGATTTCAGATGTATTTTCAGCTATCAAAACAAGTAATTCAAATTTTTCTAACTAGCTACAGAATCTCACGATTTTGTAGCTAGTTATAATTATAACTAGAATCATATTTTATTCAATCAATCAAAACAAATTAAAAGTAATCTGTGCAAACAAATCATGTATCCTAAATTGAGAAAGACATAATCATACTAAACTTTTAAAAGGATCATACCTCAAATTAAGGGATTCAAACAAATCAAGTACTTTTGAATTTACTATTGTTGTCGCTGCTTCCACATTCTTAAAAATAAAAGACCATGTGGTTTTTTGGCGTTTTTCTTTGGTTTGAGCTATGTATTGGAGTCTACTATTCTCCTTCATTAACGAATCCACCTGGTCTTTCAAATATTTAAGTCGAGACTGTAGTAAAGGCACACATTTGTAATACCTATCGATCCAGGATCGACATTCATTACAGTGCGGCTGTATAGATTGTGTATCGGCACTGATAGTATTAACAGGTGGGGAATCGTCCATTTTACACGTAGGTTCATCATGAGTTTGATTCTAGGAAAATCAGGATTGTCCTTTAGACACGGTGGTAGGTGAGTAACATAATCGTAAGGTCTGTCAGAGCAAATTCCATATGAATATGGATACTCTTCGGCCAAGAACCTTTCAATCTCCGAATCTGAATCTTCACTTACCACAATTGTGTTTTTGTATGAACAGAGCTTGGGTTTGTTTCAAGCACACCATGGAACCCAACGATCAACCTTTTTACTTTTATAATTAACATCGACATTGCCTTTAAGATTTTTCCCTGTGGCTTTTTTAACAGTCTTAACACAACTCTTAGGATACGAATCCGGTTGAGTGTCGGGTTGGGTAGAATTAGGGTAGGTTGAGGGTTCCAAATTAGAGATAGGATCACAGGGCATGAGCGAAGGAGGAGAGATGGTAGGTTTCACAAGGGTTTCTATGATGACAGTCTTGTCAACCTGTCCCAACTCACTATTACCAAAACCATTTCATAATAGAAAAGCATCCCACCAATCGTTGTTTAATTGCAACTGATGTACAATGATAATCTTGATTAAACCATGATGGAATAAACTAGAATATGATTTCTTCCTTTGAAACCGTTTCCCCATCTTGCACAAACTTCTAAGGAGGAAATAAGGCATGTTCAGTTGGAAATCAATAAAGCTCATAAGCAATCGCAGGTGATACAAGAAAACCAACCCAAATCTTCCCTCACAGGTAATGAACTCTTTCACAATAGCTAACAGATCATGCCATCTAGGTTTTAGAGATGAGACAGGCATACCTTGGTCGCAGCTGTTAATTTTCCTTGAGGTGAACAACAATGACCAGAGGACCTCCTCAACCTTTGCATCCTTGAACAAATTTTTCCCCACAGCTGGTAAATCGGTAGCTTGGCTTATAAAGTCTTCATTTACCTCAGGCTACACATCTCCTATTTTTCCTCTGCAACCGTCTAATGTCAACGCGAACTCTTGAGCAACCCTCAGATTGAAACCATCAAACTTTTCAATAAACACACGCCAGTCGTTCCTTTCTAAGTCGTCTCTGGCATTGTCAAACGATAACAAGGTATGGATTTGGGCTCAATCCTCACCATAGGAGCCATGGCTAACAGTAGGGAATCAACACGGAAATCCGAGGTAGGGTTTGATAGAAAAAACATAGAGCCATACTCTCAAGTTTCCTTAATGCAATGCAAAGACAGTTCGAAATGGTAGGTTGGAGCGTTAATCACCGTGCGTGGGAAAGAGATCGTGAAGCCCGAGGCCATACAAAGCAATAATAACATGTTGTACCTCATATGATACCTTTTGGATATGGGTACGCATAAGGATCAAAACAGTTGAAAACAATAGTACGCATATCCATGACTTGATCACAAAGATTAATGTATCAAATAAACATTGAACCATTAAAATTTTTATGAATCAAAACCCCATTGATATTAATCAAATATTGATGAGTGGAAGGTTTTTTTACTTATGTAACCAAGGCATGTTTACGATCAAGGAGTTATAAACTGGGAAAACAATCATGTTTATAGCAAAAGATGACAATTTGACAATAGACCATATGAACAATTATCCTTTGATAAAAAATCGAAACCAAGTGTGAATTTCATCTGAGAGTTTTCATGCTTACAGTCATGAAAACAAAAATCGAACGGAAGATATGTAGAAAGCGACAAATGACAAGTGTCGTTTAGTGAGAAAGGTCGTGACGAGTACCGAGAATTTAAAGACCTTGTGTAGGAAGCTTATAAACAATAGAAATTACATTATTGTTGCCAACAATGGAGACACGCTGGGAGAAGAAGTTATCTCTGCCAAATGATCGAGTTCAGATTAGGATAATCAGAAAAAACTTCAAATCGAAAACAACCGAAAAGCTGTATGAACATTGTAAACAATTATAATGCATTCCAGTTTCAGATTATTGTTATTTAAAAAAAGATGAAGACTGACAACAATCTTAACATAAGAGAGTCACGATATTAAAGTTAAAATCTTCAATACTGTTGACAGAGCCGCTGCTGCCAGCAGGTGTCCATAGCCTCGACAGGGATTTCATTTAACCCACTCCGATATCTGTATCCTGCCAAGAAGTTCCAGATCAGAAGGAAGGACATTTAAGGTCAAAAGAATCTATATCTAAGAATTTTCATATACCTGACATTGCTTCGCTTCCAATGGGCTTGTTTAGTACCTCGACGAAGTTATCTTGGCGTCATTCATGCATTTTCCCGCTGCCAGCAGACCTGTTCAGTATCCCGGCAGGTTTACAAGCACTTCCCACAACCCTCTGAAAGTTTATTTATTTTTAAAAATTTTAATAGAGCGGGGTGACGCTGAAAATCCTGATTTTTGGACACATCTTAGTAAATAACAGACCTTGAAGAAACTTTTTAGCTATCCTTCATTAAGATCTAGAGATAGTTTGTTAATAAATCGACTTTCAAGAGCAGGGAGACATCTCTGAGTTGTTCTCTTAAGTAACAGGGACAATGTAAGAAGAATTTTTATGGATGATCGTGAGTATCTTGAGTTGCAGATTGAAATCAAGAAACACTATTCAAACAACGAGTTATCTTTAACATGGCTGCAAACTTCAGAAAAATATCACAATTGATGCTTAAATAGCCTTCAACAGTCATTTTAGAGGGGGAATTTTTCTGTTCTCTTTGTCTGAACTAGCCCATGATGCAGGCATGTGTGTCTCGAAAAGAAAGACTGATAAGCATAAAGGAAAAATAAAAAAAAACCAACAAAGAAAAGAAAACAACAAGCAAAACAAAAATATTTACACAGTGTACAAGGGAGTGTCATCAGGCGAAGTACCTTTTTAGAGCTTGGCCATTCATCGGAAAGGTGTCTAGTTGTCCCTCTAAATTCTGTAATCGGAAGGAATTGGGACCCAATTTCTCAGCAATTAAGAATGGTCCTAGCCACAAGTTCTTAAACTTTGTATGCTCTCCTTTTCCCTCATGTGGTTTGTCCCATTTTAGGACAAGGTCACCTACCTCAAAATTTATGTCAGAGGAAGAATTGGAATCAAACCAGCTTTTAACAATGAGTTGATGTTGATCCAATATCCATTTCGCTTGAGCCCTCACTTCTTCTAATTTTAACAAAGCATTAATTCGATTCTCCAAAGGTGAACAATCCTCTTCTTGTACTTTCTGTGATAGTTGTAGAGAGGGAAGGAGGACATGTGGTGGACGAATCACCTCTCTGCCATAAACGAGAAAGAAAGGTGAGTTACCCACAATAGTTTTAGGAGTTACTCTATTAGCCTAGATTGCATTTAACAGTGCGTTATGCCAATTTTTATGGTTTTCAGAGACCGTTCTTTTGATAATTTTGATTAGATTTTTATTAGTCGATTCTGCCAAACCGTTGCCTTGAGGGTAATAGCTGGAAGAATACTTTAATTTAATTCATTTTCCTAGAGTGAAATCACTCATCTCAAGAGACGAAAAATAAGAAGCATTATCAAATACCAGGCATTTAGGGATACCGAAACGATAATAATATTTGAATTCAAAAAATATATTACCTGGCTGGTATTTACAGCTTTTAATGGGGAATCCTCAGACCACCTAGTGAAGTAATCCGTGGCTGTTATGATATACTTATGCTGTTGTGAGGATGGAAGATTGATTGGGCCTATAATATCTAGACCCCACTGCTGAAAATGGGAGTCTACTGAAACTGGTTGCAGAGGGAAGGCTGGTTTTTGTATCCGTCCGGATGCTTTTTGACAAATTACACACTTGCGATACAAAGCATGAGAGTCTTTGAAAAGGGTAGGCTAGTAATAACCTACTCTTAATACTTTATGGGCAGTGGTATCTCCACCAAAATGCCCACCAGCTTCTCCTGGGTGCAATTCCAATAAGACTTTTTCTGCTTCATCTTTCTCAAGGCAGCGCATTAGTACTCCATCAAAATTTTGATGAAACAAAATACCATTAATCAGCTGAAAAGAAGCAGATTTTAGTCTTAGTGCTCTCCTTTTAGTGGGATCAAGGTGATGGAGAGCTGATCCATGTATAAGACAAAATTTTATGTCATCATACCAGGGACTAATAGGGTTTTGTGCACAACAGATTTGATTTTGATAGTGTTGTCCTAGATTTAACATATCATTTTCTTCTTGTTGTCCTACAACTGAATCAACGACCAATTTTCATAACCCTTGGCCTCTTACTATTTGTGCTGGGGTGATTTCTATGTCATACTCTTGCAAGGATGTGACCCAGTTTGCCCTTTTTTCGCCTAGTTCTTTCTGTACTAACAGATTTCTGACAACCAGGTAAGGGACAATGATTTTCGTCCTAGATTTCAAAAGATAAGATCGAAAGTGCATTACTACTTTGAAAACAACATAGGCTTTCTGATCCACTACTGGGTAATTAAGTTCCTCCCCCTTGAATACTGAGCTCATAAAGGCGATTGGGACTTCGTTGTTTTCAACATTCTTTTGAGTTAGCACGACAGTGTATGAACGGTTAGAAGCAAATGTGTAGAGGCTAAAGTCTTGAGAAAAGTCGGGGCTCATTAGAGAAGGAGCGTCTATTATGGCATTTTTTATTGAATTAAACGCTTGGTTTTATAAAGGTCCCCAATGGTATTGTACATCCTTTTTTATTAGGTTTTGTAATGGTCTCACCATTTCTGAAAAGCTGGGGACGAATCTCCTAACAAAGTTTATCTGACCTAAGAAAGATTGCATGGAATTTTTTGACGAGGGAGGGGGAAGTTTCGAAACGAATTGAGTTCTTTCAGGATCGATAATCATCCCTTCGCTCGATACAATGAATCCTAGGAGTTTATCTTGTTCTACTGCGAAGATAGATTTTTTAGGATTTAAAGAAATGCCATACTTACGACATCGCTGTAGAATGGATCTTAAATGAGCTAGATGATCTTCTTTATTTTTCGAGAAGATAGTGACGTCATCTAGGTAAACTATGACAGATTGATTAATTAAGACTTGGAAAGTGATGTCCATCACTCTCTGGAAAGTGGCACCAACGTTTATGATTCTGAAGGGCATCTTTCTATAAGTGTAGGTTCCCCATGGAGTGCGGAAGGTGGTTTTGAGTTGGTTTGGAGGGGGCATCAGGACTTGGTTATACCCTGAAAAACCATCCAACAAGGATAATATTTCAGAACCAGATACCTGTTGAAGGATCTGTTCCATTGGAGGGATAGGGTATTTGTCTTTATCAGATGCTCGATTAAGATTTCAGAAATCGACGCATAGTCGGATTTCACCACTCTTCCTTCGGACAGGGACAATATTAGAGACCCATTGTGTGTGCCTAACTGGGAAGATTATCTTAGCGTTCATGAGTTTGTTTAATTCCTTCTTGACAGTAGGTTCGAGTTTTGGGTGCATTTTCCTTAACTTTTGTTGAAAAGGCTGGGTTTGGGGTTTCATAGGAATAACGTGTTGTATGATGTTAGGATCAAAGGTTTTTAGGTCGTCGTACGTCCAAAAAAAAACATCTTTGAATTCCTTAAACAACTTAATAAACACTACTTTTTCTTGTTCAGAACACCCTACCCCTAAATTAATGCACTGTGGGTTGTCTTTAGTTCCTAAATTTACCTTTTTATACGTCAAAGAGGAACTATTTGTTTTACAGTTCACTGATTTTCTGAACTTGTCGTGAAGATCATAAAATTTTTCTAATCTAACTATAGATTTTGGGATAGAGTTTACCATGTCTGATGAAGATTTTGGAGATCTTGGATCTGGTATTACCGTAAAGTCGCGAAGATTTTTGTCATGGGTACCTTCATTGATCATCGCTCCCTGGAAATTTTCTTCCATATGCAGAAAACTTATAATCTGTTGATCGTCATCGAAGACTCTCCAATTCATGATGTTGTCTAGGAAGAACGGTCTAAACAACAGTTCGACGGAGAATGCATTTGGAGATAAGCCTTCTGTAGGAAAAAGTTTTGAAGCTACGTTAGCTAACAAATCAGCTTCCGAATTATTCAATCTAGGAATCGAATTTATGTTAAATGCAACAAACTTATTCATCAAATTCCATACCTCGGTTTGGTAGCTTTTAAGGTGCAGAGATAAATAGTGGATAGAATTTTTTACCTGTCTAACCACTATTTCCGAATCACCAAAGACAGTCAAATTTTGAATGTTCAGATCTAATGCTTTTTTGAGGCCTTGCAGGAGTGCCTCGTACTCGGCTGTGTTGTTCGTACATTTTAATTCTAACCTGCAAGCAATCAGAGTCTTGTTACCTGCTGGATCGATGATTATGCAGCCTGCACCACCTCCTTCCTTGGATTTTGACCCATCAAAGTAAAGAGACCATATTTGATTTTCGTCAGTTGCATGTGTCCACTGCGAAGAAGCTGTTGGTTGTGTATATGTCAAAATTTCAGACTGTTGTTCCGGGTTAGTGATAGTGGAAGTTTCGGCATGAAATTACCGAAAAAGGTATCCATCCCTTGTATTTCGGGTGAATCGCCAGAAAGAGTGAATGGTTCATTGGGATCATTTAAATCATTCATCGTGAACTTTAGATAACGTTCACGATTTACCTTGATTCTGTTGGGATTTCCATTCTCGGGTAGCCACAAGTGAGACCAATCCGTTGCAAAATAGTTGTGTAGTTGTTCTGACCAGTCTTTGCTTAAAAACAAACCATAAACTTATGGGATATCTACAAGAATAATATCAATCACTTGATGAACTTTAGGGTTAGATGAAAATCTTCTAAGCACATTTCTTAATTCACATATTACTTTAACACTAGTTCGATCAAGCTGGATGGTTGAACTTCGTCATTAATCTTTTGACAAACAGACCAAGGCATTACGTTAGATGATGCGCCTGAATCTACCATACATTTTTGTACATTCCTATTGAAAATTTCAAAAGTTAACAAAAATGGCGGGACATTTCTGTGAGTATTAATAGTGGAATATTGTTTCTTTTTACTCACAGCCTCTAAAACTAGTTTATCTACATTTGTTACATTATTTACAGGCAGGTCTCTTTTATCGTGAGGATCAGAAGTAGTTTTGGTGGAGGCCTTCTGAGGAACTTTGGGGTTGTTTTGAACACCTTTGTTACTGCTAAGATTGCCATTTTTGTTGTTCTCTGCAATATTTTTTAACATCTTTTGCAGAAGAAAAGGAAATTTTAATAATTCATAAACATAAATGTTAGCCCTAAGATTTTTTAAATCTTCGACCAAATCATAATCTAAGATTGGTTTTACTGAATTATGTTTAGTCTCAGTTGATTTAGACTGTTTTGGAGGCAAAGTCGTAGTGATTTCAGAAGAAGGCTTGTTTGTTGTCTTGCTCCTTGTATCGTAAGGATGCATTGTTTCGAAATTAGCTTGAAAAATGCTATCCCAAAAATGTCCAAAAAATGTTCGGAGAAGATTCATCTTCTTCTACTGTCTCTTGTTCAACTACTTCTTTAGGAATCTCGGGAGGAATCAAGTTATCGTGTGCTTCTAGAATCATTTGAATAGAAAATTGCAAGCTTTCTAGATTCAGGCCTTCAGTATTTGAATTAGGTCGGTTGGTGGGAAAAGGCTTCCTGAAAGGGGGTTTGTAAGGCCCTTTGCTTGAAGAAGCTTCTTCAACCATCCTTTTCAAATCTATAACTTGATTAGACAGTTTTTGAATGACTTTCTGTAATTTTTCTAAATTTGTGCTTTCAGGTTGAGCTTTGTTTTGGGAAGGTCTAGGACTTTACTGAAATGGATATGCTTTGATGTAAGGCTTTCGTATAATATGCTATAATAAGATTCTCGATAGGCATCGAATCTGTAGGGATTCGGTTCTTTAGTGTCAAGAACCTTTGATTAAAGTCTTCGATCTTTTCTTTGGGGTTCATTCTTAAACTAGAAAGCTCCATGACTAGAACTTCAGGAGACGTGTCATCTCCGAACTTCTCAAGGAAATAGGATTTCTCCCATGACACAATGGTGTGGGGTTGTTGGGAAAATTACCAGGTAGAGGCATTGCCCTCAAAGGTATAGGGAAAAAATCTACAGACTACGTCTTCGTGCTCGACACTACGGAGTCTAATGGCTAACATAAACTTTTTGATGTGATCTTCAACGATCTGTTTGGAGTCTGGGTCAAATTTAGGGAGGGATTTCTCCTGGTGTTTGGGTAAAGGATGTTGAGGCCCAGGTATGGCCACTGCATCTTGGTTGAGCCAGGGTCTGGCGGGATTGTTTTGGTTGGCCATAGGTGTGGGTGGTGTCGAAGGATGGGATGAGGAACTTCCTTCGTCAGAGGATTCTTCTCCAGAAGAAGAAGGAGGTGAAGGAGGTGGTGATGGTGGTATACCAGATCCTCCTACTGCAGGAGTGAGGATTGGATCTGTAGGGTTTAAAGTAAGGTTAGTGCCTCCAAGTTTTTCTCTGATATCAGAGAAGTCTAGTGGTTGGTTCAGAGGTCGGTTTGGTTGTCTTATACGAGCTAAGGAATTGTGCGTTCTTATGAGAGATTGATGAACAATCTCTTGTATGTCACCACCCATAGGATTTGGAGTTACTGGTTCAACTGTGATCCGTAGATCGTCGTTTGATGTGGTTGTTGTTTGAGGGACAATGCTGTCATATGAATGACTTCTAGTCACTATAGGTGAGCGGGTAGGTGGTGGAGGAGTCTTATGACCTTCTCGTGCCATTAATAGTTTCCAGGCCCTCCTTCTAGCGCCATTTGTTGATAGGCGAAATTGATCGCTCGTCAATTGGAGGAGTGAATCCAGTTCGGGGTTTTCTACTTAATCCAATTCGTTTGGATTGATCCACTCCGATGGGTTTAGCGGATTCGTTAGCCGATCTAAGTCCTAAGAAAGTGAAAAACAAAACTAAGGAAGATAAAATAACTTAATGAATAACACTTGTTGAAAATTATATACAGATCTAATATATATTTACAGTTTCCTAAATAATATTTATAACATAAGTCTACTTATTGTATGTATAATATATACAAATGACTTTATTTCTAATATATATATAACATTTACAAAATGCGAATTTTAATCTAAATCCGCGAAAATCGAATATGGATTGATTTATTAAACAACAACTAAGCTATCATTAGATATTTTTTGATTTATTTTTTATAATGTTTATAAACTAGAAATGAAATAACAAACTGTCTAATTGAAAACAGAGATAACAAACAGTAGAATATGTTTAGACTGTAGGAAATTTATGTACTAAACTAATGAAATAAAACTAACAAACTGACCTGTAATCGCATCCCATATTTGTCCTGTGTATAGCATCCAATCTTGCTGTCTAATGAGGCAAACCCGCAACAGGTCCTACAAATGCTTCTCATAAACGTGAAGCAGTAATGATTGAATCCAAATGATAGAACATATAAGAGATATAGTAACAACAATCTTATAATTTCACAAGTGTCCACTTTGAGATAAATCCTGCTTTGAAAGCTTGTGTATAAATGTTCAACGAATGACGAAGATAAATCTCTTAATCCCAAGTTTGAACAGACTGATTACTGTATGTTAAATATGGGACACAAAACATGGATATCATATAAATTTTATCATATCAATTTGCAATAAGCCACGATGGCTAAAGAAATCACAATCTAATTACAAATCGAAATAATCATAACTTGAATAAAAACACGATATGGAGAAGCTAAAGCTGTGCAAATATCATATTCTATTCAAGTCTGTAGATCAGAAATCCATAGTTTTTTCCCCAGGTAGAGATCATCCCAAGTTTACAAAACAACATACTTATATAGGTTCCAGGAACAAAATGTTTCCTGTTGATAACATCCAATCTGTTCCAAAAAATGTGGGGGATGCAACCTCCCAGATTCTACTTGATACCAAAAAATAACAGCCTAATCTATTTAAAAACATAAAGATAGTATGACTAAGAGATGCCAACAGTGCTTCAAATATCCTTAGAAATCATGGGTTCCTGAAAACAAATAAAAATAAAAACATTTTAGATGTATTTTCATTTATCAAAACAAGTAATTCAAATTTTTCTAACTAACTACAGAATCTCACAATTCTGTAGCTAGTTATAATTATAACTAGAATCATATTTTATTCAATCAATCAAAACAAATTAAAAGTAATCTCTGCAAACAAATCATGTATCCTAAATTGAGAAAGAAAGAATCATACTAAACTTTTAAAAGGATCATACCTCAAATTAAGAGATTCAAACAAATCAAGTAATCTTTGAATTTACTATTGTTGTCGCTGTTTCCACGTTCTTAAAAATAACGGACTGTGTGGTTTTTTGGCATTTGTATTTTTTTTGAGCTATGGATTGGAGTCTGCTATTATCCTTCATTAACGAATCCACCTGGTCTTCCAAAGATTTAAGCCGAGACTGTAGTAAAGGCACATCCTTGTAATACCTATCGATCCAGGATCGACATTCATTACAGTGCGGCTGTATAGATTGTGTATTTCCACTGATAGTATTAATAGGTGGGGAATTGTCCATTTGACATGTAGGCTCATCACAAAGTTTGATTCTAGGAAAATTAGGATTTCCCTTTAGACATGGTGGTAGGTTAGTAACATAATCGTAGGGTCTGTCAGAGCAAAGTCCATATGAATATGGATACTCTTCGGCGAGGAACCTTTCAATATTTGAATCTGAATCTTCACTTACCACAATTGTGTTTTTGTCTACACAGGGCTTGGGTTTGGTTCTAGCACAATGTGAAACCCAACGAGTGACCTTTTTACTCTTATAATTAACATCGACATTGCCTTTAAGCTTTTTTCCTGTGGCTTTTTTAACAGTCTTAACATAACTCTTAGGATACGAATGTGATTGACTGTCGGGTTGGGTAGAATCAGGGTAGGTCAAGGGTTCCAAACTAGAGATAGGATCACAGGGCACGAGTGAAGGAGGAGAGATGGTAGGTTTCACAAGGGTTTCTGTGATGACAGTCTTGTCAACCTGTCCCAACTCACTATTACCAAAACCATTTCGTAACAGAAAAGCATCCCAATAATCGTTGTTTAATTGCAACTGATGTACAATGCTAATCTTGATTAAACCATGATGGAATAAACTAGAATCCGATTTTTGCCTTTTAAACCGTTTCCCCATCTTGTACAAACTTCTAAGGAGGAAATAAGGCATGTTTAGTGGGAAATCAATAAATCTCATAAGGAATTGCAGGTGATACAAGAAAACCAACTCAAATGTTCCCTCACAGGTAATGAATTGTTTCACAATAGCTAACAGATCATGCCATCTAGGTTTTAGAGACGAGACAGGCATACCTCGGTCGTAGTTGGTAATTTTCCTTGAGGTGAACAACAATGACCAGGGGACCTCCTTAACCTTTGTGTTCTTGAACCACTTTTTCCCCACAGCTGGTAAACCGGTAGCTTGGTTTATAAAGTCTTCATTTACCTCAAGCTGCACATCTCCTATTTTTCCTCTGCAACTGTTGAATGTCAATGCGAACTCTTGAGCAACCCTCAGATTGAAACCATCAAACTTTTCAATAAACACACGCCAGCCGTTCCTTTCTAAGTCGTATCTGGCGTTGTCAAACGATAACAAGGTTTGGATGTCGTTGGGCTCAATCCTCACCACAGGAGCCATGGCTAACAATAGGGAATCAACATGGAAATCAAAGATAGGGTTTGATAGAAAAAACACAGACCCATATTCCCGAGTTTCCTCAATGCAATGCAAAGACAGTTCAAAATGTTAGGTTGGAGCATTAATCACCGTGCATGGGAAAGAGATCATGAAGCCTGAGGCCATACAGAGCAATAATACCATGTTGTACCTCATATTATACCTTTGGGATATGGGTACGCATAAGGATCAGAACAGTTGAAAACAATAGTACGCATATCCATGACTTGATCATAAAGATTAATGTATCAAATAAACATTGAACCATTAAAATTTTTATGAATCAATACCCCATTGATATTAATCAAATATTGATGATTGGAATGTTTTTTTACGTATGTAACCAAGGCATGTTTAAGATCAAGGAGTTATAAACTGGGAAAACAATCATGTTTATAGCGAAAGATGACAATTCGACAATAGACCATATGAACAATTATCCTTTGATAAAAAATCGAAACCAAGTGTGAATTCCAACTAAGAATTTTCATGGTTACAGTCATGAAAACAAAAATTGAATGGAAGATATGTAGAAAGTGACAAATGACAAGTGTCGTTTATTGAGAAAGGTCGTGACAAGTAACGAGAATTTAAAGACCCTGTGTAGGTAGCTTATAAACAATAGAAATTACATTATTGCTACCAACACTAACTTATTGTAGATTGGAATATCCTTAATGGATTGTAGAAAGGGAATATTGACACAAATATTCTTCAATTCATTCAAGATTTCAAATTCCGGTCAGGTGGTAGGTTTCTTGATTATTAATCTGTCTGGATAAGGAGGGGTCTTTGTAATTTGTGAAGGTTCATTTTGGGGAAGCTTGGGTTCTTGGTGCTTAGGAATAATAACATCTCCCCACCTAGTGTCATCCATGGGTTGGTTCATGGTTTGTTCTTCTTGTTCTTCCTAGATGACTACTGAAGGTCTCTGCCTATCTAGAACTTTTCCCGATCTTAGTTAAATCTCTTGTAATGGAACATGATTAATGACATATAATGGGAAGGCATACATCTCAACATTATGAAAAGGTTGAGTGGGCCTATTATTGGGATTGGGCACTGGTTGTGCCGGTAATAATGTTGGTCTCATGGAGTTTGCATTATGATATTGTAGCAGTTGTTGTTGTGGAATAGGAGGTAAAGGTGGTGCCAAAAAACCCGACATAAGTTGCAGAGTGTTCGGTTGAAACTAAGGATATGGATGGTTGGACATAGGGACAGGTGGAGCTTGAGGGTTTCATCTATTATGCCCTTCTATCCATCCTTGAAGCTAAGGATGTTGGTACTGAGTAGGCTAGTTTTTCCAACTTGGTGAGTTTCACTATTGTTGTTGTTGATAATAGGGTTGAACTTGAGATTGTAAATCTGGGTATGTGGGATGGTTCCTAGGATGCCATGGCCTCCTAGGTGCATAAGAGGTATCCCTAGGATCCCCACTCCTATATGTGGCTAACAAACTGGGCAATGATGGACATTTCTCAGTTGAATGGTCTTCTGTGCAAAAGCCACAAATTGAAATTTTATCTAATGGGCATTCACTTGAGGAATGCTTCCTCCTACATCTTGGGAAATATATGCTCATTGTTGCATTTTACTGCTTCTGTTTCTTTTTAAGATTTAGGGTGTCCAATTGGGACCCTATTGTGCTTAAGATATTTGTTTTGAAATTCTCTTAAAGGTTCCCTATCTCTTCTCTTGTAATACCACCTGAACTAACTAGTTTTAAGTTTCTATTATAAGGGTTAGGAACATTCTTTCATGTTTTGTCTCTACTCCTTGAGTAATTATTACAAATTTCACATATTTCAGAAAATGGTTTATGAGAGATGTCACCTGATGCCATCAGGTTAAGAATATCTAGGTATTCTTTTGAAATTTCCTTAAGGAAAAGAGCCCTAACTGCATCCTCTAGGAGGTCATGGTATTTTGATTTTTGGGAGTTATAACCAAATCGTTCCATATAATCCTCGAGGGTCTCATATTCTAACTGTTGGATTTTGAAAATATCATTACAAGATCGTTTGGCCTTGCATTAGTCTTGGTAATTTTTAAGAAAGATATCTTTCGTGGCTTCCCAAGACCTAATACTGGAATCTCCCAACCCCATGAACCATCTTAGTGCGGAGTCTTTGAGGGTGGCAGGAAAGAGTTTTAGTTTCTGGGCCTCCTGTAAGTAGTTGTAGCTTCTATACAAGATGTTGAATTCAAATAGGATGGTATCTGGATCTTCACTGCTTTTACCATAAAAGGTGAGCAGTGCTGAGAGAGAAATATTTTTTATGTTGACATTTGGGGTGGTGTCAAAAATCGGAAACCCAAAGGTAGTTTCGGTTTGGTTTCCAGCCTCTTCTTCCTCCCCATGTCTTACATTGTTGTGATACCCATGATCATCCATATTGTTTTGGTTTCTAAAAATAGAGTACCTAGGTGGTTTTATCTTTGAAGAAAACAAGGTTTCCCTCTGATGGAAAGGTCTTCCTACTGATTGGATGTTTGGGACTCTACTTGAGCCGATTGAGATTATTGGTGCCAAAGTTTCTATGTCAAATTGAGAGATAATTACGTTGGCTGAACTATCAAACAAAATATTCACCTGTTTAGGGTCTATGATGTCTTCAAAGTTAGTATCTCTTGGTGGTGCTGTAAAAGAAAATGTTGTATTGTTTGGTTTTGTAGAAGGCTTGAGTGGTCTTGCCTCTTGTTCCACTATTACCGATGCTTCAATTTTTTGTTCTATAGTGCTCCCTGTCTTAGTCTCTTCAGAGACTAATTTAGCTCTTTGGGTTGAGCTAGCTCCTATTTTTTGGTATCGGTCTGCGGAATATATGAGTGGAACGTTCCTTCCCCCAAAAATATCGGAAGGAACCTTGGTTGAAAGGTCTGATTTAGATTTAATGTATCTACCTTTTGGGTCTCTAGGTCTGTTCATGAAAGAAAACAAAAACAAAAAGAAATACTACCATTGGGTTTGGGTGAGCCTGCAATAGCAGATGCGTAGGTTGTTACATCTTGTCTTAAAGTTCCCCCGCCACCAATATAATGCTAAGGTTTAGAAGGCATCTATTTCCTAACTATTTCCTACCTTGAGACAACTCCCCGACAATGGAGCCAAAAATGGTGGGTGTTCTATATGCACTAAAACCCCTCAATTAAATTGTCAACCCAGGGTAAGTAAAATTAGAGTTGTAGCAATATATATGCCAAGGTAGAAAGGCTAGAGGTAGTATAGTCTAACTAAGGAAATGGGCTATCTAAGGGCTAATTTGATTAAGCAAAGACTACTAATGATCAAACGCTACGAAGAAACTTAAACTATGTATCCTAAGTAACTTTTGAATAAAGGATCGATGGATAGTATTAAGAAGGAAAATGAAAACCCTACTTAAAGAAAACTAACTTAATCATGCCAATAAGAAAAATAAAAATATCTACCTAATAAGCAATAACAACAACAAACTACTTTAATTAACCTACTCAAATTCAATAAACAACTATCCTATAAAAGCCAGTAAATAAGCAAGCAACTACCCTATCAAAGAAAAATAGACAAGAAATCAACTACGTTATTAAAGCAAGTAAATAAGAAATCAAACAACTAACTAACCTATGATAACTTCTACAACAAGTAAACTAATTAAGATTACTCAATAAGCAACTAATTGAGATAAGAAACAAGTGAACTCTATTCTTAAATTAAACTTCATAACTACTTCTAATTTATGAAAGGAAATCTATTGAATTGAAAGCATTATGATAATGAAAGCAATTAACAAATAATCTTTATCCTATGATAACCAAACTATTCCTTAATCTACTAGAGCAAAAAGACTATCTATCCTACAAAATCAAGGAAACTATCTTCTAATCTATGAAAGCCAGGAAACTATCTTCTAATCTATGAAAGCAAGAAAACTCAAATATAGTGTTGATGGTTATGTCTCCGATGTCTTTTAATATCACAATGACATTTAACAATTAATGATAATTCAAGAGGGATAAACAAGATATTGAATTCGATAGAAAATTGAAAAGTATGAATTAGACAATCCAGTGAGAACTTAGCCATTATAGAAACAACACCAACTATTTTGCATATCCATGTGATTATTCAATCATGCATTAATCATCAATAATATAAAGACACTATTCTAGTAAATTTAATTGCATTCTATACTAATTAAGCAAACTCATACTACACTAAATTGAATAATCAACTTTGAATTGAAATTGCAACTTAGATCTAAGAAAGAAATTGCATAAAGTAAACTAAACTAGTCCTATTTTAAAAATTCAAATTGCAAAAGAGGAAATGCTCATAAAACATAAATTAAATGCTATTTTAGCATATGACAAGAAAGAAAATGAGCCAACTAAATGACAATTTAAATAAGAAAATCTAAATAACAACTAGATAAACAAACTGGAATTGGAAACTAAATACTAATAACTATCCATCCACCAAAGCCCTGTCAAAGAAATCATGAATTAAAAACTCTATTTTAAACTATGTTCTTTGATGCAGACCCCCGACCCTCGGGTCAAGATCCCTGCAGGATCGTTCTAAATCTTCCCCTGAGCCTAATCAACTCTTCAATTCCTCCACAAGGAATCCCACACACACACACCACAGTGTTTTCCATAGGTCCTTATAGGTATGCCCACATGATCAAACACAAGGCATCAACCCAAATCCGACCATGGATGATTTTAGGGGCTAAATTTTGCTCATGGGCTAATTTTCCATAGTTTTTCCAAAAATGAGATTCGCTATTTTAGAAATGATTCGCCCAAATTCTATAGGATAAAATTATTTTATCTTAAAAATCGCCAAAATTTTATAAAAACTATATAAAATCCTTAGAAATTTGAATATTTTTACAAAAATATCGCCAAACATTTATAGTTGGCATATGAAGGATTAGTAAGATTCGCCAAGGTTTCTACATTTTAAAATACATTTCCATCCTTAAAATCATCCCTACAAATCTCCTAACCAACAATATGATCGCGCCCTTTGCCGAATCACGACTTCGGGTTTCACGATATCACAATTCTTGTTGTCGAGTCCCCTGTCTCTTCAACCTCCGAAACCCGAAATGTCAAATTGCCAGAATATTTGGTCATGTCCTCCTCCACAGTTGTGTCATGTTTCACGACTTCGGGAATTCTGGAGTAAAGAACCCCGACCTCTTGTCTTCGAAACTATTGAAATATCGAACCCCGATGCGTTCAACAAAGGCTGGCTCCCTAATGAAACTTTTCGTCGATACAGAGTTTCGGACATCACGACTTCACGAATCCAGATACAAGTCTCCTGGTTCTCCAACCTTCTAAACCACAAAATGTTCAATGAGTATTGACTCCGCTTATTGACGAAAACACGCCACCTGTCTTCCCCACTGTACTCTATTTCCCATGTGGATTCTTGCCACCTGTCCACTCAAGCTTTCCGGCTTTCGGAACTTGAACAACCCTTCGACAACTGTTCCTCTATCACTTCAAAACGCAGAACTCCGAATTGGCTCCTTCCACGGGACCAACGGCCATAAGCCTTTGTTCGATTCGATGACCCACGTTATTTCAGACTTCCGGGTATCGGGAGTTCGAAACTCTCGATCCCAAAATGTTGCCTCCTCTACTTCCCGACACTCGAAGTGCCGAAATTTCAAAATCCTGAAATTCACCCTAAGGCACGTCGCATTTCACGACTTCGGGATTTTCAATGCTAAGCGCCCCTGCTCCTTGTCATCAAGATTCTCGATATGCCAAACCCCGAAATACCGAAATACCAAATTCCACTTCAAAGGGGATCAACGGCTGTGAGCCTCTCCTAATCTAACGGCTGGTGCGATTTCGCGTACTAGGAGTTTGCGATGCAGTGACTCCAAAACCACTTGCCACTCCAAACTCTGAAACCCGAAATAGCAGATTTTGAGTGCAAGATCAACGTCTCCTGACGCTTCTCATCTAATGGTTGTTACTCCTCCTGAGATTTCTGAATGATGAAAGGTACTCAGCCTTAACCTTCTCACAGATCTGTGGGATCCAATGGTCCACTTGATTTTGCGATTTCTCCTCGGAGAATTCTGACCGCCTGATTCACTCCTCAATGACTTCTGCAAGATGAATCGGTGTTCTCCCTCCTGAACTTGTCTTTTATGAGATGCTTTCGACTTTCGTCTCCCTTTGAACACTTCAAAGGTACTATCTTTCCTGAGCTTTCACTTGCAAACTCAAATCCCCAAAAGGAATTCTGCTCGCACTCCTTGCGACAATCTTTCAAATAACCTCTGGCTATTTGAGTCTTCGACTCTGTGAATTCTTTGCAACAACACTCCTTCCACCTTCACCTCAGTTGATAACTTTTAAGGTTTCAACTATCCTGTGCACACCTTGCACGACTCTGTGCCTCCCCTGCACTTCTGCGGGAAATGAGAACAACGATATATCTCCTGAGCTTTCTGAGATAACACTCAGACTCTTGTCAACGCACACCTTGTGGACGTTTCACTGCACTCCTTGCAGGAATTATTAGGGAGAGAAACAATTGAAACTCATTCTTCTCCCCTCTCAGACTTCATATACTTAACATGAAATCACACATTCAACACAACATTGAAACAAATGCATAAACAGTGAGAATAAAACAACTGTAAGCATACCATTCAACAAATGTAAACAATAAGCATCATAACACCATGAAAATTGAGTCAAATCTTCATATATTAAGTCAAGTGCTCTTGTACATGGGTTCTTCTCTACAACTCTCTGCTACAACTCTCAGATCATGAAAATCTGAATGATCATAATGTTCTTTTTCCAATAATACAATAATACAAGGGTGAGGGTGTCTATATCCATTTTCCCTCCTACTCCAAACTCCGAAACCCGAAATAGCATATTTTGAGTGCAAGATCAACGTCTCCTGACGCTTCTCATCTAATGGTTGTTACTCCTCCTGAGATTTCTGAATGATGAAAGGTACTCAGCCTTAACCTTCTCACAGATCTGTGGGATCCAATGGTCCACTTGATTTTGCAAGTTCTCCTCGGAGAATTCTGACCGCCTGATTCACTCCTCAATGACTTCTGCAAGACGAATCGGTGTTCTCCCTCTTGAACTTGTCTTTTATGAGATGCTTTCGACTTTCGTCTCCCTTTGAACACTTCAAAGGTACTATCTTTCCTGAGCTTTCACTTGCAAACTCAAATCCCCAAAAGGAATTCTTCTCGCACTCCTTGCGACAATCTTTCAAATAACCTCTGGCTATTTGAGTCTTCGACTCTGTGAATTCTTTGCAACAACACTCCTTCCACCTTCACCTTAGCTGATAACTTTTAAGGTTTCAACTATCCTGTTCACACCTTGCACGACTATGTGCCTCCCCTGCACTTCTGCGGGAAATGAGAACAACGATATATCTCCCGAGCTTTCTGAGATAACACTCAGACTCTTGTCAACGCACACCTTGTGGACGTTTCACTGCACTCCTTGCAGGAATTCTTAGGGAGAGAAACAATTGAAACTCATTCTTCTCCCCTCTCAGACTTCATATACTTAACATGAAATCACACATTCAACACAACATTGAAACAAATGCATAAACAGTGAGAATAAAACAATTGTAAGCATACCATTCAGCAAATGTAAACAATAAGCATCATAACACCATGAAAATTGAGTCAAAGCTTCATATATTAAGTCAAGTGCTCCTGTACATGGGTTCTTCTCTACAACTCTCTGCTAAAACTCTCAGATCATGAAAATCTGAATGATCATAATGTTATTTTTCCAATAATACAATAATACAAGGGTGAGGGTGTCTATATCCATTTTCCCTCCTACTCTCTAAACTGTCTAAGCTATGAATTCAAATCTACTTACTTTCATTAATTACGTATAAATCCCTTTTCATTATATATATGAGAGCATTGCTCAATATCTGTTTACAACATCTAAGATATAAATGTAAGTATGCCCCCAGCTATCACATTAATATCTTCTTCATTAATTTTTCAAAACATTTCAAAAACGTGTGTTGGTGCTTTTCCAACTGTCTTCCGCCTTTTACGTTGCTTGCTTGGCTGGCTACTTACAATGCTCCTGCATCATACTCCCTCGCTTGAAAATTTTCATGAGCTCTTGCACGGTCCGCCCATTCTTATGAATCACTGCTTCATCCTCCCAACTGGCATCTTCAACTGGATGTCCCTTCCATTTGACCAAGTATTCAAAGTACTCTTTTCTCCTGGTCTTTTTGCTAATACTCTTGTCAATTATGCTTTCCATTTGTGGCTTTTCAGCTATAGGCATTTGTTTCGTCCACTAAACTTCTTTCTATTCCTTCTCTTCTCCTGCTTCTTTAGCTCTGTAAGGGTACAAATCCACAACATTGAATATCGGTGAGATTCCGATCCCATCAGGTAATTCAATCTCATATGCGTTTGCCCCAAATTTCCTTATGACCTTGCACGGTCCAATCTTTTTCATCTTTAGTTTTTTATATGTTCCCCTTTGGAACCTTTCCTTCCTTAGATGCACAAGAATTAGATCACCAACTTCAAATTGAAGTTCTCACCTGTGTTGATTTTCTCTCTTCTTGTATTCTTGACTTGAACTCTGCAATCACTCCTTAATTCGGCTATGAAGATCCTTCATTCCTTCTGCAAAGTCTTCTGCACTAGCACTCTTGAATTCAGCTTGTTCTGAATCTTTCAATTCATAAACTCCCCTTAGCTGCATTCCATATACAATCTGGAATGGACTTTTCCCTATGATTTTGTTGAGTCAGTCATTGTAAGAAAATTCCACCTATGGAAGAATGTGATCCCACTGTCTGTGGTGTTCAGTCACTAAGCTCCTCAACAAGTCTCCCGAGCTTCTATTCATGACTTCTGTCTGTCCATCCGTTTGAGGATGATATGCTAAGCTAAAAGACAAACTTGTCCCCAGCTTTTTCCATAAGGTCCTCCAGAAATATCCCATGAACTTGGTATCTCGATCAGACACAATACTCCTTGGTAAGTCGTGAAGTCTGACGACTTCCTTGAAAAATAGGTTCACAATATGAGTTGCGTCACTGGTTTTCTGGCATGGTATGAAATGTGCCATCTTTGAAAATATGTCGACTACTACAAAGATTGAATCATATCCCCTTTGTGTCCTTGGCAGTCCCAATATGAAATACATGCTTACTGCATCCCACGACCTTTCTAGTATGGGCAATGGTTGATACAACCCCGTGTTCTGTGTTTTTCCTTTTGTGTGCTGACAAATTCTGCACCTGTCCACAAATTTCTTAACATCTGTCCTCATCCCTGGCCAAAAATATGAGCCATTCAACTTTGAGAACATCTTTTCATGACCGAAGTGTCCGATCAATCCTCCACTATGTTTTTATTTCAGCAAATTCTCCCTCATGGAGCATTTTGGAATACATAGTTGATTTCCCCTGAACAATAATCCATCCTGGATCATGTATTCAGTCCATTGGCTTGTGTCTCTGAGAATTGGATTCTCATATGCCTCATATGCCTCCTTGAAATATGGATTATCCCTGTACATTTCTTTGAGGTTATCAAAACCTAAAGTCTTGACTCTGAATTCCTGCATAAGCAAACATTTCCTGCTCAAAGAATCAACAACTTTGTTAGTAGTTCTAGAAATATGCTTAGTTACAAAAGTAAAATTATGCATGAATTCAACCCATTTAGCATGCTTTTGGTTTAACTTCTCCTGTTGAGTCACGAATTATAAAGCATGATTATCACTGTACAAAACAAACTCTTTAGGAACCAAATAATGTCTCCATTTCTTCAGTGCTTGCATGAGTGCATAGAATTCTTTGTCATATGTTGAGTACTTGATCTTCACTTCATTTAGTTTCTCACTGAGGTATGTGATCAACCTTTCATCTTGGATCAAGACCTCTCCAATTGCAAATCCACTTGCATCACACCTGACCTGGAATGTCTTGCTAAAATCCGACAAAACCAGAATTGGTTGCTTAATGATCTTCTTCTTCAGCAGATTGAAACTTTTCTCTGCTTCTTCTGTCTAGTGAAAAGACTTATGTCTTTTCTTCACTGGATCCATCATTGGTGCGCTAATTCCACTGAAATTTTAAATGAATTTCCTGTAGAAACTTGCCAAATCATGGAAGCTTCGAACTTCAAACACACTCTTCGCGATGGCCAATTCTTAATTGCATCTACCTTTTCTGGATCCATCTTCAACTCATTTGCAGAGATAAAAAAACCCAAATAAATGAGTTATGTCCTCATAAATGATGATTTCTTCATATTTATCAACAATTTCTCTTGGTATAATTAACATGTCGACCTATAATCAGAGTGCAGAATATGCAACATAGAAAACTTGTATGTGGTGTAGCTAATGAATTGCATGACAATCTAAACTAAACTCCTCCCGTGCACCGTGGAAAGGGAATCTCCGGGAATGAAAAACTTAAAAAATAGAACGTGTAGCTAATGAATTGCATGACAGTCTAAACTAACTCCCGTGCATTGCGTAAGGAAAGTCACTAGCAATGAAAGACTTAAAAAATAAACAATTTCCAACCTAACAGTAAGAAGCAGTGAAAATCAACAAGTAAACTCTATTGTGGTGAATGATGAGGTGTGTTTAAAAGGCCTCAAATCCAACTAGGGGAAGAAATATGAGATTGCTTTTCCAATGAAGTCATTATTTTGTTCTTCATTATTTAATGTAAGGATTACCATATGAATCATATTTATAGAATTAAAAAAAAAAAAAAAATTAGATGTATGAGTGAAAAAATTAAGTAATTATTTGTTTAATATAAAAATAAGATAAATATAAAAAATAAAAATAAAAATCATCTGTAATGAAGTCCTTTTAAATTGGTTGTTTTTGTGTAGTAAGAGAAAGTGTACTCTTAAGTTTGTTGTTTATGTGTAGTAAGAGAAAGTGTATCCAAGTGAAGGAGGATTTTTTTCAATGATAATGCAATGACAAGTAAACAACCAACACTATAAATTTCTCAAGAGTATTACTAGGGTAACATTTAGTCAATGGGCCTCCGGATGGGGTGACAAATGGCATGGCGGTGGGAGCTAGGTGGCACCGGGTAGTGTAGGGAGGTATTAATCCCTTCCGCTAGCCTCTCGTCCCCCTAGCTTGAATGACTATCATTCACTACAATTCAATGGAGGTGTTATGGGCACCTCAAGGCAATTTAAGAGAGTCATGCGTGAACCAAGACGAGTGTACCTGCACCAGGCTTGTAGTCACCTCATCCCTAGTGGCACCCGCTCACATCAATTCGCGAAGTTTTATGGAGGCCGGGATGATGGACCATTCCTTCATTCCTCCCTGACACTTAGCTTGTTTGCTCCTTGGCCTTCTCCGGATCCTCCACAAAGTCTCTGCTCTGCGCCCACCATTTCCTTCTCTGGTTCAACTCTCTCAAGCTTGCAACATGCTAAGGGAGAGAGGAAAATCCAAGCGAGGCCCACTGTGTTACAGTTCCTAAACTAGACTTAATCGCCTCCCCCCCGCCCAACTCACCCTCATCATAGCCAGTCGTCTCAGGAAAAACCAACCCCCCATTGATCTTCGTGCTGGCCCCTCCATGGCAGAAATCCCCCCCGCGAACTCTGCCTCCCCCCGCTTAGCCAGAGTTCTGAATTTGACCCTCTAAGAGCCTACTCTCCCGACCACTTCTTTGGCATCGACTCTTTCATAGTGGAGGAAGAGATTCCCCCTTGCTGGCAGGAGACTCCCTTGAACGTTATGGCCGTGGTGGATGAAGATAATACGATGAATGCAATGGACATAGTGGATGCAGGGAACATAGCTGAAGCAATGGATGCAGTGGAAGAAATGGACACCAAGATGATGGAGGAACCACCTTCGTCAACCCCACTTCGATTCGCAGAGAAGCACATTCAGCTCATATTTGAGATGCGACAAAAATTTGATGAGCATGCCCATATCTAGAACTTCTTGGGACAATTCTTGGACCTCCTGATGGACGCAGTGACAACAGCTCTAGCAAGAAAAATATATCCAACCTGTGGACAATTATTTGTCGCAGCGTATAACGCTCAAGGACGACCGAGTCCAAGCTAGCTTTCGGGTTTCATGGTTTCTTTTTTCTTTAATTTCCTTAGATACCATTCTCTTTCATGCTTTGTAAAACAGTAGTTCATGGCCACTGCAAAGTAGAACACTCAGCTCTATTTTTTTTTGTTACTGTTACAGTTACAGTTTCATGTTGGAAATATGGCTACAACTGAGATGACGCAGATGATCAAGGCGCAGATGATCAAGTTTGTCATTGATGGCAATCGATTGTGTATGAAGAACAGATGCTGAAACATGCTGCAACACAAATGCAAACACAGACGCTGAAAAACAGTGCTGAAACAGCGTTGGAACACAGAAGCTAACGCAGATGGTTAAGGTTGTCATTGA
>ML777905.1:1257009-1332997 GCA_009831015.1 Picea engelmannii | reverse complement strand
TCAGTTATTTCATACCTGTAACATTTCAGACATGTTTTCGGTTACAGATTCATACATGCTCGATGGTCACCTGTCTTGGTTTCCTTTTTGTTGCGGGACAGGTGGAAGAATCATATTTTTTGTATAGACACGCAATGATGTGAATATATTTTTTGTCCCTTTTATTTACAAAAAAAAAAACATTTATTCAATGGGAAAATATGTCCAAGTTTAAAGCATTCTTTTAATGGGGTAAAAAAAATCCAATTCTTTGTATTAATCATATTTGGAAAGAAGATTAAAAATATGAAAAATGGCACTTAGGTTTAGTTGTGCAAATGACCTTCACACTTAGAGAGTTTTATCTTCTATAAGGTTTTCTTTAACCTTGACCTTTAACCTTGATAGTAGATGGAATAAAATCTCTCTTTAGTGAAGAATTAAATGATTAATGTCAACAATAATGAAGCACAATAAAATGATTGTAGGAAATGAATTACAATTTAGAAATGCAATTGTGAAGTACAACTTTATCAATAAAATAATTGTAGCAAATGAATTGCAATTTGGAAATGCAATTGTGAAGTATAACTTTATCAATAAAATGATTTTAACAAATAAATTACAATTTAGAAATGCAATTGTAAAATATAACCTTATATTTATTAAACTTCTTTAACCTATAATAGATCTATGCATTTATAAGTTTTTTTTGAGAGAATATAATACATAGAAAGTGGAGATATTTCTGATCATGTAATTTCAATTCATACATTTATTATCATTAATAGTGGAAAGCATATGTACTAAGTGTTTCTAAGTTAACAATTTGCATGGCAACCCAATTTATTATAATAATAATATGACTTTTGCTCAATTCAAAGTCCACAGTTTTACATTAATTATACATAGATAAATTTTATATAGATAAAGAAATTGTTTCTCATATTTGTATGCTTTTATACATTTCATATTACAACAATATATATTATTATAGTAATGTATATTTTCTCAAATTTAATTTAACTTTAATTATACATAGATAAACAAGCCATTTTTCATGTTTATATGCTTCCATATAAGTAGATGAAATGACATGATAATGATAATACACTTGGTGACCTCTAATCTTGATCCCAAAATCACATTTTTAGCATTATTGTGTCCAACCATATATTTATATCACCCTAAAAAATGATGTGGATAAAGATTTTGTGTTAAGGAAATTTCTCACACTTTGCAAATCTTATATAATTTCAAATACCCATATATACCCATATATAGTTAGTTAATGTATAGTATTCAAAATATAATAATAATAATTTTTAAAATATAATAATAAAAAATAACTATTTTGAAAAGGTTTTCTTTGGAGTGGTAAATATTATTATGTCAGTACATTATATGAGGAGGAAGGGTATAGGTATAATATATATTATATAAATTTTGAAATAAAAGATTAAAAAATTGTGTGAAATTAAATGTTAGAATTGAAAAAAAAAAAAAAAAATAGTTAAAATTAAATTAAAAATGATTAAAATAAGTTAGTGTAAATCTATTTTAATCAACAATTTAGGAAAATAAATATTTTGATTTTTAAATTATATTAATATTTACTAACTAGGTAATTATGTTTAGTGGGTTTAATGGTTAAGAACATATGTCTCTTCTTAAGAGGTCAGAGGTCTAAATCAAGAAGGGATATTTACATTTCCATAAACTTTAACAATCAATCCTTTAACATAAAAATCCCTTTTCCCACAAACAAAAAAATCTCATACACCAATTTGATATTTTAAAGTAACTTTAAAATTAAATTATTAATAATTATTATATAAGCACTTTAATTATTTTAATTTTATAAACACTCTTAATTTTGAATAATGAATAAATGGAAATTTAATTTAGGATAATCAATTAAACAGGGAACGGAGTTCTAACAATAAAGCAATTGAAAAAGCTTCTAAAATTGATACATGTAAAAGGTAAAACAACTAGCACATGGAAGGGGGAAGAGGAGGAGATCTACATAAAATATTTGTAATGTCAAGGAACACTTGTTTGAAGGTCCTGCTGTGAAAAGTTCAGTTCCTCTCGAGATATTAAGACATTCATCATATTTTTTTGCATGGTTGGGATTTAGTTGTGAAAATTTGCATTTCATGTTTGATTATTTTATTTATTAATTTTTTTTGCATGGTTAAATTTATTTGTGAGAATTTGTATTTCAGGGTAGATTACTTTAATTTATTAAAAAGATTATTTTATTTTATTAAAAATATTTTTTTAAATATTTAGTTTATAAAAATATTAAATTTAGTTGCATTAAATAAGTAGAAAGAATGTGATGTGTATTGTATATTGTATGTTGATGATGATTAACTTCCACTAAGACCTAATTGGTCTATCGAACCTTAAGAGAGTAAGTGATTACTTGTGATTCTTTAGAATTTTGTTTCTGTGCTCAAAAAGCATTAAGAGAAGCTTTCCAAGATCACCATACTTTTATTGAGTTAAGAGGTTAGGAAGATTGGTAGTGTGATCAATATTTTGAAAATGAGATCTAATATGGGTATAGGTTGGACAATCTAAGAGAAAGTGCTTTTCATCTTCAACCTTCTTAGTATCACAAAGGTGACACACTCTTTCGTCTCATGGCATTTTAGGAATTGACCAACCCCCAGTTTCACTATGGAGCTCGTGAGAATTTGTTCTTATCTTAGCAATGCTTAATTGACCAATGACCATTTTCACTATGGAGCTCGTGAGAATTTGTTCTTATCTTAGCAATGCTTATTTTTTTCTTTACACTTGGCAAAACAGATAGATAATTTTGATCTTCTAGATTAGGGTTGATTACATCTTTATAATACATTAATTTTCTTTTTTCCTCTAACTCTTTATCACACCACATTTTTTCCTTAAATTTTGATTTGACGTTTTTTAATAGTATCTTTATTCTGCAAAATGGTTTCTTCCATGATTCCCCAATAGTTTAGTCAAGATCGAGCGTCTTTATGCCATCTTCGCTTGAGTCGATGGTGGTTATGACTTGATTTGAAAGCAATTTTAGGTAGCCTCTTGTCTTCCATGTTGTTTAACTTGTTCTTATACATTAGGTATCTAGTCATAGCCATGCTCTCAATAGGGGAGATACTAGTTTCTACGAGGAGAATGGGATAGGGCGTATTTCCTTTAATTTTGAGATTATAGGTTATAAAATTCTTTTGTATTTGCTCTATCTTTCTTCAAGATTCACGAGAGATACTACAGCCCCAGACTTGACATTCATAAAAAATAATAGGTGTAACAAGAGTCTCAAAGAGGAGTTTATTCTTATCCCAACTCCAAAGTTCAGCTGATTTACAATTGTTTTCAAGCCCATAATAAGCTTTCCATCCCCCAATAATCCTTTTCTCAATGCTGTAATTCCAATTAATTTAGTAAGAATAAATTATAACATCTAATTTCAAATAATAAATTCAATTTATCTATTAAATATAAAATCAAATTAATTTTTGAGTTTTATATAAAAACTAATAAAATAATATAAAGTATATAGGGAGAGCATAATACCATAAATTAATTCTGTATATGTTCAGGGTACATAAATTTATATTTCAATTATTTTGATTTATCTTTAATATTTTTATAAAGAGTTAAGATAGATTTTAATTATTTTGATTTTTTTTTAATGTTTTATAAAGAGTTTAGATAGATGTAAGTTGATTTTATTAACATTTACAATAATAAAATTTATAAGTTTAAATTTTTTTAAGGTAGTAAAAATCTGTTATAATTTAGTTGGTAGTGGATAGTAAAGATAATGATTATTGGTTGCTATCTATTAATAAGAGCATCATTGTTATTCAAAGAAAACCATATAACTTGAAATATATTTGTTGATGAATTTTTTTTTGTAAGGAGTAAACTTTCACTTTAACAAATTTTTCTAGGTTTTGAACTTTTCTAAGTTTTGAACTGTTAAACCTATTTCTTACTTCCAAAAAACAATTCTTAAGCATTCCAATATTTGACATTTTTTCAAATATTGAGAAAAACTCGGAACAAAATTAAATATATGAACCATTAATATATGAATATCATCTCATTGTATTCACAGGAGTAGGTAGCAAAGTCAATATAGGAGACGTGTAATTAATAATAAATTAGTTAGTGAGAAAGTTGAGTAGTTAATAGGGGGAGTAAATAAAATAAAAAACATAATCTCGATCTATTGAATCATTCAATATAAATATCATCTTATCATCTCATTGTCTTCATACGAGTAGGTAGCAAAGTCAATCTAGGAGTCGTGTAAAAATTAATAAATTAGTTAGTAAGTAGTAGAATCACTTAATATAAATATCCACTTCAGATATAGACAAGTTAGGATTCCACTTCAGGATTTCCAAATATTGGTGAAGGCATTTTATCCACTCAGTAAATCGCTTGCACATTTGAATAATATTTTTGATAATGATGTAATGGTTACCGTCTCCCATTAAGCCACCCACTAATTGGCTACACATAGCGACATTTCGATCTAAATCTAGCTTTGATCTGTCTATGTGTTAAGTCCTTTGAATAATCATTTAAAACATTAAAAACAACCAATTGCAGGATGCCAAACAAAATGGCAAATAAAATCATAAAAGGATAAAAAAATGAATTTTTAAAACATAAAATCCATGTTAGGTTAGACAACCAACCAGAACAAGTGTTTTGAACCCCTTAAATAATATTTCAAATCATTAAAAACATCACCTCTAAAAAGTCATAGAGAATGAAAGGAACGCCTGTTTCCGTGTTAAGTCAGGCAACCAACAGAAACAAGTGCGTTAAGCTCCTTATTTTAAAGCATTAAAAAAGCAGCTCTAAAAAGTCATTGAAAATGAAAGAGGAACATCTGTTTCCATGTTACGTGAGGCAACCGACAAGAACAGATGTGTTAAAGGCCATTTAAGAAAACCAACCCCAAGAAAATAGAGACCATAAAAATATTCAATATAAATGATAAATTTGGGTATTCTTATGTAAATTAAGGTAGATATTCAATATAAAATGATGTATCAGGCCATTGGATATCTGCATGTGGTAATGGAACTGGGATCTCAAAAGTGACAATATGTTAGGTAGGGTGCAGATTACTACTTTGTAACACTCCCATTATAGCTGATAACATTTGTCATTGATATTTTATTACTAAGATGCAATTTTGTTAAAGATTGTTCTTAATAATTAGTTGAGTTATTTACCCTATGATGTATCTTTCATGGGATGGAATATTATGATGTTTTTTTTTTTAAATATTATGTTATGTATATTATATTTTTATATTGATAGTGATTTAGGTTAGAAGATGAGAGTAGTTAAAATATTAATTAAAGTTATGGAAATCTCTTCTAAGTGAAAGGGATACTTATGTTCAATGAGGATAGTCAATCGTAATCTAGTGTATAGGAATCGTAATCTAGTGTATAGGGAGTAGGAAAGGGAAAAATTGGTTATGGAGAGATTATAAAAGAATTCTTTTCCTTGTATGAGGAGTTGGATTATTGAGAATTTTCACACCGAGGAAGAGATATATCTTATTTTGAATTTGCTCGAGCAATTTGAGAGCTATTCTAACTTAGTGATAGATGTGGCTAAAAGTGTACCTTAGGAACTGTGGCTAGTAATCTCATTTATGCTTAGGGGGTTAAATGTGCATCTTCTTTGAAGGCAGGTGATTCCATTCACCATGGTAATATATGTCGCCGAGTTCGATTTCTCTACAATTGTTGATTCCTAGCAACAACACATAAACACTTGTAATCGAGTTATAATTAGTCATCCTTCATACAATATCAGTTGTAAGTCTCTAGATAGAAAACAACAAAAAAACATATTAAAGAGTAGCAGGAAGATAAGATTGACAAGTAGCAGAGCAATGAGAACATAGAAGTTAATAGAGCTTCAATAATGAACATGTCGACAATAGTTAAAGGAATCCAAGAGAGACATATTTTCATAGACAGACACACATGGAGAGCTGAAAAGAAAATACTATGAAAGAAGAATGACTGATTTGATTGATCCGCTGGTATAAAAGTTGCATAACAGTTCTTGGATTGTGACCCCAAAATCCATAAAGAAGAGAAATGCTAGGTTGTCCGAAGCATGATATTCCATCATAAGGTGTGTGTAGGGGCAAGATGAGCCTAGGACGAACCACTCACCGCTCTGAAGGCACCAAAGAGAAGTGAAACAATATGATCAAGAGGACCATTGTTAGGTGGGAGAAAAGTGTTGTGAGACTCATTGACTACACATGAACATACTAGATTGAAGACGAAGGCTAAAGAGTAGCAGGTCATAAGTTATCCACTCACTTGCTCGGGACAAGAAATAAATCGAGTCTGGGGGAGATGTTGAGGGGGGCTCTTAGGACCTAATAGTCATCACATATATTTTATTAGACATTAGACTACATGATAATATCTAATAAAACAAGAATATATGTAATAAGTGGATAAAGTTAAGTAAATGTATGTAACTAGTGGTAGATGTAACTAAACAAAGGATTAGTTGGAGCGGTTGCAACCGCTCCAACCATTTACCTATTGTATAAATATCCCTAAAGATGGAATACAAACTTGCAATGGAATTGCTTCTCTAAGTTCTCTCTTCTTGTTGGGATAGGTGTGTGTTCTTGATATATTTCACTATGTAATCTCTCTTGGATGTTTTTCTCAATTACTTGTTCTACAACAAGATGTCATCGACTGCTGGAATAATTGAAACCCTATTGATACACGTGACCTTGAGTGTTGTCATAACTGCTAAAGACTGAAGGGATTCATGAATGTATGAAGCCTGGTAACTGTAGTAGGAGAGCCAAACCTCTCCTCTTACCTTGTTGTGACCACTCATCACCATAATATGACTGGGAAAAATCATTCTTCTACACTCATGGAGTTTCTCTCTCTAAGATCGTCATTGACTTGTTATCATTTGAATTGTTGGTGGTTGGAATCATGGCTAATATAGTATGTGAGATGATGGAGGAGCACATACCACCGTTAACAATAATTGAATGTTGCATTCAATACCATGGCCTCGGTGTCATTCGTATGATACCAAGTAATTGTCTCATACCAATTAATTATGCCCACTAGTGTGAACCATCACTTGTTCCATCCTTTGGTCATCCGATACCATTCTTAATGAATCTTGCATCCCTCGCACCCCATCTAGAGGATTATATATATTATTTTATTATTGTTAATAATACTATTACTACATAAATTATTATAAACAAATATTTAACCATGTTTGCGTAAATTTGAATTAAATTTAAAAACTTAGCCATCTCGAGGATTAAATATATTAATTTTATTATTATTAATAATACTATTATTACATAAAATATTATAAACAAATATTTAACCGTGTTGGTGTAAATTTGAATTAAATTTAAAAACTTAGTGAATTATTTGATAATTCAAAAGTAGTTTGAACTTAAAACCTAAGTTAATGTCTACAATATATAAGATTTATATCATAATTTAAATAAAAGTGATGAATATTTCTTAAACAAAAACTTAAAAAATAAACGTGAAACAATGAAACTATTATGTAAAATTATATTTAAGATAAAAAAAAACTCTTAATTTATATCATAATTTAAATAAAAGTGATGAATATTTCTTAAACAAAAACTTAAAAAATAAACGTGAAACAGTGAAACTATTATGTAAAATTATATTTAAGATAAAAAAAAACTCTTCATAACCTCTATTTGTGCATACAACAAAAACTCTAAAATTCTATTAACCATTTATGTATCAAGATACATTACTTTATGTGGTAAATGCCACTTCTACTTAATGCCACTTCTACTTATTTTGTTAGGAAATATCATGAGTTTGTTCTTCCATTTTAAATATATTTTACTACAAAATACTTGTATGTACTTCACAATCAAGTAGGATATATAAATCAAGGTAATGCATAGAAATATTATGTCCACCTCGTATTACTCGTTACTATGAAATGCAACCCATGCAACTTTTGGCCATTCTAGATTCCACAACTTTTTTAATGAACCTACTTATGTTGTCACAATTTCTCCTTATTGTTCTTATTGTTGTAGCAATATATGTGTATGATGACTTTTGTTAAACACTTAGATTATAGGTTTTAATCCTTTGTAGGAAACTCTCTTTATCGTTTTTATGATTGCTAGTTGTGTTTTTTTTTATGTATTTGAAGTGAAAGTATGGAGTTTAATGTACCAAACTAAGTTTAATTTGCAACAATATATTTGTTGACAATAAAACACATAAATGATAACTAATACAAATAATTGTAACAACAAAAACAATGACACATTAGCCTTTATTTTTTATTATCACGCTGCAACAATTACAAAGGGATTTGACTCACAGTTCAAACTTGATGTGCTTGGTATGAATAGAAATTTCAAGAGAGAAATCATGATAGAGTTTTTGTCCCAATAATTTGTTGACCAGAACTACCATGAACCTCCCACAAGAGTCTCGACCGAACACTATGAAACTCAACCAGCTCGAAATTGTTGCACCGAACCAAGGAAGTTAGCCACAATAGGTAGAGATTCATCCCTCCAACAAAAAATAAGGCCACCTAAGAGAACTCAACCCCTCTACAAGAAAACGTGACCTCCAATTGAATAAATTGTCCCCAACACAATGAACTCACCTCTCTCACATCCAACTTATCCAACAAGGAAAAAACTCATCTTTGAATGAGAGATAAGAGCCAAAAATAGTAAACTCGACTCTCCTACAAGTAAACTCAACCACCAATATGAAACATTCAACATTCCACCCAAGAAATGCAGCCACAAAACCCAACTTTCCTTACTCAAACAAATTCAACCTCTACCAAGGAAAACTCAAGTGCCAAGTAATGGAAACTCGGCCACAATGAATAAAAATGAAAGAGATGAATGATCTCCCCTCCATAACCATCTAGGGTGGATGGTATCACCACCAAAGCCAATCTTCCTCTCTACGTTTTTTTGTTCCAAGAGCCAAAAGACACAAGAGCTCCTCAATCAGAGAGGGCATCATCATTCTTATTTTATTTCGTCATTCACCCTTTTCATGGCCCTTTTAATAAATTAAAGTTACTTTATAAGCTCAAATTCACTTAAAACAAATTTTCATTTAATTACTCAATGTCACTTTTTAAAAGATTTTGTTTCACCCAATGACATCAAATAATTAACTAATTCCCCATTTTCCATTGACTGTAGCCTACGAGAATCACTTAGGCTATTATGTCAACTCATTGAGCAATCATTTGGAAAGGGAAACTGCATTCCTCCCTTCTCGAGATTGCTTATCCTCGATCAACTTTAATTTAGGATGTTGCAAGATTTGGTCATCTTCCCACGTAGCATCCTCTGCTGGAAAATATCTCCATCTCATTAGGTTTTCTCGAATCACCCTATTTATCATTCTTCTCTCCCTAACCTCCAGAACCTCTTGAAGAACAAAAACCAAATTCCCCTCCTCATCCAATGGGGGTATCTCTGTTAATGAAGTGACATGTTGTCCTAATTCTTCCTTGTGGAAGAAAACATGGAATACATTGTGGATCTTACTCCCTTCTGGAAAATCCATCTCATAATGTACTTTCCCAACATTTTGAATGACTTTGTAGGGACCATAAAATCATTTCTTAAGCTTTTTTGCACCACTTTTCTTAAGTGAAGACTATTTGTATAGATGTAATCTAAAAACTAACAATTTCTTCACCTTGAAAGTGTGTTCGACCATCTTCCTATATGCATAAATATTCGATTGGTTTTGTGCAATCTATAAATTGTCCTTGAGAGCATTTAGGATGTATTCACTCTCTTGGATCCAATCCTTGGCTTTGGGCGGCCTGTTATTCCCAAATTCTAGATCAACGAATGAAGGATCATCATAGCCATATAATTCTCAGAATGGGGTCATACCAATGGACATGTAGTAAATGGTATTATAACAATGTTCTCCCAAATCCAACCACCTAATTCATGCCTTCTTCTTCCCTGAAACATAGTTACATAAATATCCCTCCAACCACTTGTTCACTTTCTCTGTATGATCATCTGTTTGGGGGTGGTAACTAGTGCTAGTATTCAACTATGTACCAACCAACCTAAAAATATCCTGCCAAAATCCACTGAGGAATATGATATCTCTGTCACAGACAATGTACTTCAGAAACCCATGGAGTCTGAATACCTCCCTAAATAATAAATATGCTATATGTGTTGCCTTGTATTATGTGGATATGGATAAGAAATGCGAAAACTTGGTCAATCAGTTGACTAGAACATATACAGCCTGAGTGGGCCTAATGGTTAAGAACATGTGTTTCCTCTTAAGAGGTCATGGGTTAAAATCCAAAGGAGGGTAGGGTATGTATACCTTCGTAGACTTTACCAGTCAAATCGTTGGGCAGAGGGGGGTCCAGAGGGGGGTCCCTTGTCCCACAGACAAGGGGGTCTCATACACCAATTTGGTGTGCTGGCTTGGCCATGACCTTAAAAATAAATTATTATTATTATTATTATTATTATGCAATCTTTTCCTTGTACCTTCAATAGACATATGATGAATTCCATGGACATGCTTTCCCACTTATTCTATGGAATTGGTAAGAGTTGTAATAACCCGACAAGATGAGTTTTCTCTAACTTGTTCTACTAAAATTCATACACTCCCTCACTTGTTTCAATACATCATCTTTGAGGCCCTTCCAAGTGAACCTCTCCTTGATCTTCCTGTAAGTCTTAAAGTACCCAAGATGGCCTTCTAGAGGTGCATAATGCATAACCCTCATAATATTCTCCTTTAATGTATATTAGGGGACTAAGTATATGATGTCATTGTAGTAGATTATATCATCTAACACTTTGTACATGAAATCATGTATGTTGTGATCCGTCAACATACAACCAAATTTATTCTTGGAATACTGTACCAAGATATGAGATTTCTAGTCAGCTAAAATATCTACAAGTGAACATATCTGAGGTTCCCTGGAGAGATCATTAGCAACCACATTTTTCTTCCCTTTCAGATACTCAATGTCAAAGCCATATGCCTGCAATTTTTTGACCCACTTCTATTGCCTCTCATTTAAGTCCTTTTTCCCCAAGAAGTGCTTGAAACTGTTGTGGTCATTCTTAACCACAAATTTTCCACCTACCAAGTATTGTATGAATTTTTCCAAGGCATGCATGATGGTGAGCATCTCATCGTATATGGAATAGAGTCTCTATGAATCCATGAGTTTCTTGGAATGATATACTATCATATGTATATGTTTCATCAGAACTGCTCCTATGCCCTAACCCGACACATAACACTCAAGAACAAAAGGTTGAGTGAAATCAGGAACTACTAAAACTAAATAAGTGCTCATCACTTCCTTAATGTTGTCAAATGTGGCCTACTTTGTCCACCCAAATTCCCATTTCTTCCTTATATATGTGAGTGGTGCACCCAACTGTGAGAACCCCTTTTCAAGGTGCCGATAAAAGCTGCATATCAAGAAAAATCCACCTAGGTGTGTACATTTCTTGGGAAATGGACAATCCAATATGGCTTGGATTTTCTCCCTATCCACATGTACTCCCTGAGCACTAAACACATGAGCCAAGTATAGGACCTATGTCATGTTTAACTCACACTTTGAATCCATGGAATACAACGACAAATCCTCCATGATGCTCAAAATCACATCTAAATGTTCCAAGTGCTCCTCCCTTTTCCTTATGTATACAGGGGGGATTCACCTTATTGATCAATATTTTATCACGTTCATTCATAAAGGGGGTTTCTAAATTGTGAAAAATAGATTCAATGTATTGTAGGTATTGGGGGGGATGTAGGGTATTAGGGGGTTTATAGGTTTTGGGGGGTATGTAAATGGATATCTGATAAAAATACAGGTTTATTTTATTGGAAATATGTATTGGGAGGTGGTTCAACAAAAGTAGTTTTGGAGGTATTTATAAATATCTAGTGAAATTAGGGGTATTCTTTGATATCCCACAAAATTTGGTGCTATGGCATAGGTTCATTGAGTAAAGACCCCATGGTTGTATATAATAATATCCTCAAATAACATCAACAAGAATTTCCATGAATACTTATTGAAAATGTCATTCATGAAAGACAGAAATGTCATCGATGCATTGGTCAATCCAAATGGCATGACCATGAACTCAGAATACTCATAGTGGAACCTGAAAAAAGTCTTATGGACATCCTACTCTCAAACTCTGATATGATGATATCTGGATAAAAGACAAATCTTCAAAAAATACATTATTCCATGAAACCCATTCAAAATATCATCGACCGTGGGGATAAGGTACATGTTCTTGATTTATTTTTATTAAGATCCATATAGACGATGCAGATCCTCATGGTTCCATCCTTCTTATTTACCAACACAACTGAAGAAGAAAAACGAATGGAACTAGGTCTGATATGCCCCATCTCTAATAACTCTTTTATGACCCTCTCTATTTCATCTTTAAATTTCTATGAGTGCCTATAAGGAGTTCTTATTACTATTTTGTCTCTCTCCTACTAGCGAGAAAATCCCCCCTTTAACTACACCAGGGTTTAAGATGTAGACAGAGAGAATGACCATCTAAAAGACAATTTATTTTCTACTCTACCCCAAACATACCAAAACAAATGAAAAAAAAGAAATAATATAGAATATTGGTAACTATACCTTTTATCCCAGCTCTGGTGATGATCTCCTCAAGCTTTGTAGTTCCAATGACTGCATGTCTCCTCCCAAGGATGACCTGCATCCAAAACTAGGAAAACATGGACTACACACATGATATTCTATTTCTGAGTTAGGGTTAGATATCAAGTGCCATACATAAATCAAAGAAGAAGACACAAAACATCATGATTTGGGATAGGGAAAAGAGATTATTTTATTCATCAAACAAAGACTAAAACTTACAATATGTATCAACCACCATTTTGCGAACCTAGTCTGAGATCCTCTTTATAATGCTCCAAGTGCACCTCGAATAGACCTCTTCTCTCAATATTCTGATCACCTGAAAGGAAGGGAATGGATTGAATGGAAGAAGAAGGGTCTGGTGAGGGAATGCTGAGGCAGTATCTCACAAAAGGTAGCAAAAGATTGGGTAAGGAGAGGAAGTGAAATTGGCCAGAGTTTCACTGTTCTTATGGTTGGATGTCAAATGAGACCCCAACACCTCCTTTTATATGAAAAAATGATGGTTATTTGGATGGGTGACGAGCCATAGCAAGTGAATTGGTTGGGAAACCTACAATGGCCTGTGAATTTCACCAAATTATTTACAACTTTTTAATTTTTGCAACTTTTGCAAGCATACATGAGTTGTTTAATGTGCAACAAACATATGTACACAAGTTATATAGCATTAAACAAGCATATGTACACGAGCTTTAGTGGTGCAGGGAGCGCACATGCTCTAAAAATTGGTTTTTTAAGAAGAGCTCCTCAATAGTGCTTTGGAAAAATATGCAAGTAAGAGGGCCAAGGCCATGTATGCATGTATAGGGCATTTTAGGGATATAACACCTCCTAAAACTCTATAGTATGCTAAAATCCTCTGTTAGGTGGTCTCCCTTGAGGTATCTATCCAAAAACCCTATCATTCTTATGCAATAGTGCATGAATATCTACATGATGATGTCGTCTACCTTCTTCCCATTCTTAAGTTTTAATCAAGTATTCTATTGCACAAGATATCTCTCTGTGCCTAAAGAGGGCCTCCATCCTTTTGCTTGACACCATCTTAGGGAAACCATTTTACATTCCCGTCAGGACAACCTTCTTATCATTTGTTGTATTGAATTTAATCTCCATTACCTGGTAATTCATCGCAATTTCCCTTAAAGAATGAATCTATTGAACACCCAAGAATATATTGGTGTCCACAAAATCAACCACATAAAAATAGTCATTCAAGGTATAGTTTCCCAATGTCACAACCAAACTTAGAATATTCCTCGTGCATATCATATTAAATCCATCAACCACTATCACATTGAGCCCCTTCAAATTCCTTTTTAGCAATGCATATCTTGGCCACCAACATTGCATCAATGAAGTTGTGGATTTCCCCACCATCAATCAATTTTTTGACTAATTTTTTCAATATTACTCTTCTCACTTTGAAAGTGTAGTATCTATGGGTGTCTGATAGAGTGGTGATAGTACCACCCTTGGAATAAATGTGAGTTTTCTCACCACTCAAGTCTCCCTTCTCGTTTCCTTGATCCTCTGTAGCTTCCTCCTCTTCCTTGTCGTTGTGAGAGTGCACCTCTATATAGTGTACATTTTCCTTCCCTGTGCACCTGTTTCTTGATTCCCAAGGCTCTTTGCTACTAAAGAAAAAATTATTCCTTCTCAACTCTTTGTGGGTTGCCTCTTTCAAAAAATATAGGCCATTTACAGACTAATCCTAGTAGAAGAGAAGAAGAATTTAATGAAGAAAGAAAATGACACAAGAAATCACACAATACACTAATATTTTACCCTGGAAACCCTTAACCGGGAAAACCAACATTCCTTTAAGAATTATTCTCTCTTGTTGTCTTATTCATTCAGAATAAAAGGTTACATGTCTAACCTTGGTCCACACCTAAGACACAATCGACAACATACCCTCTTGCACAAGCAAGAACAACTCTATATCCAATTTGTATTACATATGCATCACCGACAACCTACGATTTACACATGAAATAACATATTTTGCATTATCCTTTATGTCCTTACAACAAGCCTTTCTATACGTTTTACAGTAGGAAAAACCTTAAATATTGGTGTGTAAAAATGGTTATAGATCCATGCATATCATTGCCTACAAATCCCACAAATACAACTGGATTTTGTTACATGCAACTCCAAGTCAGGTTTACCAGTCGACCTCCATTCATTATATAGTCTGTCATCTCACGCCCGCACTTTGACCTCTTGTTGGTTGACTTGTGTCGATATCTTTGACTTTGAATTTACTTGGTCGAATCCCTCGACCTTCGACTTTATATCGATCTACCTCGACTTCAACCTGTTGTCGATCCACCTTAACTTTGACTTGTTGTTAATGCTATCAATCTACCTCAAGTTAGATCGCCATTCGTGATGGGTGTTCTATATGCACTAAAAAAACACTAAAAATACTCAATTGAATTGTCAACCTGGGGTATGTAAACTTAGAGTTGTAGTAATATATATGCCAAGGCAGAAAGGATAGAGGTAGTATAGTCTAACTAAGGAAATGGGATATCTAAGGGATAATCTACTTAATCAAAGACTACTAATGATCAAACCCTACGAAGAAACTTAAACTATGTACCCTAAGTAATTTTTGAGCAAAGGATCGATGGATAGTCTTAACAAGGAAAATGAAAACCCTACTTAAATCAAACTAACTGATCATGACAATAAGCAAAAGAAAACTATCTACCTAATAATAAATAACAACAACAAACTACTTTAATTAACCTACTCAAATTCAATAAGCAACTATCCTATAAAAGCAAGAAAATAAGCAAGCAACTACCCTATCAAAGAAAAATAGACAAGTAAGAAACTACCCTATTAAAGAAATTAAATAAGAAAGAAAACAACTAACCAACCTATGATAACTTCTACAACAAGTAAACTAATTAAGCTAAGAAACAAGTGAACTATATTCTTAAATTAAACTTCATAACTACTTCTAACTTATGAAAGGAAATCTACTAAATTGAAAGCATTATGATAATGAAAGTAATTAACAACTAATCTTTAACCTATGATAAGCAAACTATTCCTTAATATACCAAAGAAAAAATACTATCTATCCTACAAAAGATAGGAAACTATCTTCTAATATATGAAAGCAAGGAAACTATCTTCTAATCTATGAAAGAAAGAAAACTCAAATATAGTGTTGATGGTTATGTCTCCGGTGTCTTATAATATCATGATGACATTTAACAATTAACGATAATTCAAGAGGGATAAAATCGATATTGACTTCAATAGCAAAGTGAAAAGTATGAATTAGGCAATCCAATGAGAACTTAGCCATTATAGAAACAACATCAACTATCCTGCATATCCATGTGATTATCCATTCATGCATTAATCATCAACAGTATAAAGACACTATTCTAGTAAATTCAATTTCATTCTATACTAATTAAGAAAACTGATACTACTCTAAACTCAATAATCAACTTTGAATTGAAATTGCAATTTAGATCTAAGAAAGAAATTGCATAGAGTAAACTAAAGTAGTCATATTTTAACAATTCAAATTGCAAAAGAGGAAATGCTCATAAAACAGAAATTAGATATTATTTCAGCATATGACAAGAAAGCAAATGAGCAAACTAAATGACAATTTAAATAATAAAATATAAATAACAACTAGATAAGCAACTGGAATTGAAAACTAAAGACTAATAACTATCCATCCACCAAAGCCCTATCAAAGAAATCATGAATTAAAAACTTTGTTCTTAAACTCTATTTCAGGATAAAAGAAAATCTAATTTATCATCTCGTTATACACAGGGTTAGTATCTAAGATTGCAATATTATCTCCTATCAACTAACAGATCATTTCATATTGACAATAACCTTCATAATAACCTGCAAAACCAAACTAAACTAATTAAAGTATAAACAACAATTTATACAGTAAAAAAGCATAATGAAAAACTCATGTACAGGAAATGAATAAAATGACAACTACACTATTTAATTCACAAGAACACTAGTTAGATATTCACCCAGACTACTGGTGGGACCCCAAACAATTCGTGGCTACTCTTCAAAGTCAAACCACGAGCTCAACAATAAGAATTCAACATTAAAAAATCCAAAACACAGTCTTTACACAGTTTTAGCAAAATGAAAATAGAAAAACAGAGTTGAATTGGCTTTGTATCTCCAACACTCTGCTTAACAATTGTCTGACCACTGAGGTGGTATTTATAAGTTTTACAAGCTGAGAGGTCGACCAATGGAAGGGTCGACCTTCTCTAAAAATAACAAATCACATTTAATATGCCCTAACTACTAGTGGCTTTTAGAAATAAGGTGAGTCAATGATCTCCCAACATAACAACCCAAATCGAGTTGTCAGAAGCTCAGTAACTGGAGCCTGCGAGCAAAATAAAATCCCATGTCTATGATTCACCCATCATTGGCCACTGATATGCTAACTACCAAATCATCCATGGTTTTTGTGCAACACAGAGTGCCAGATGGAGTACTGGACTGAGTGCCGGATGGAGTACTGAACGGAGTGTCGAATGCAAAAATAGGCTATGATTTTTCCCTGTGACATAAAAAACGTGAATTAGTTCCCTGGAATCATAAAAAAATGTTGATTTAAACTCAAAATCATCACTAAACATGAATCATGCATACCTGATGTGAATCATAGCGATTTGACACAAACTCTCTTCAAACAATATTCAAAACATGAAACGCATATACATATTCGGCCAAAAAGGATCTAATTAACATTATTCAATCAATCATATCATGGGCCCAACATTACCCCCACACCTAAGATTTTCTAGGTCCCACTGCAAACAAAAAGAAATTTCCCCTCATGACTAAGGTTGCTGAGGAGGATCAACTTTAAAATATTCTCCTTATTGTTGTGAAGATTTGGTCTTGTGCCTCTTGTGTTGCTTCAATTGTGCCCTAAGGTTGCGGTTGGATTTGGTCATCTCACCAACCAATATTTGAAGGGAACTAACCTTTGCTTGGAGGACTGCATTATCGCGGTGAAGATGTGTGTCCATAGTCTTCCTATCTTCCAACTGTTGCAACAGCTGAAAATTATCTTTTTGTAGCTTCTCAATGGTTGGAGTAGGATCAGTTATCTCAAAGGAAGGCTTAAATTCTTTGAAAGATGTAGAGTGTCTTTCATTCTTAGGATCTGGAGTAGGCATCAGTGAGGTAGGAGTAATAGGGGGTTGATGAAAAGAAGTAGGTTCATATTTTGTCTTTATTTGCGGCTTCAATTCATCTACGGTCACTTCCCTAAGTCTTTTGTGAAGACTCTTGAGATCGAAGGACACTTGGATAGGATTCGAAGTAGTCAGGGGTTTTGCATAAGGTGTTCCTCTTGTTCTCTGGGTACTCTTTCGAAAGGGTCCTCTATTGAATTGATTAGCTCCTCTCCTAGTGGTGGTAATTGTAGGAAAGTCTTGTTTAATTACTTCTTGGATATTTTTTGGTGTAGGATCAAGAGATATTGAAGGAATCGGGGGGTTAACAATAGGCTTCTTGGTCTTTTTTCCCGATGAGGCTGCAGGGGTTTTAACAAGCTTCTTGAATTTTTGTTCCGATAAAGAAATGGCTTGTGAAGGAGGGTTTGGATTCCTTGGATAGTGGGGTTTGGATGGAGAAATATTCCTTATATCCAATGTCTTTTTTCTAGTCTTGATTGTCAAGTGAGGGTTTGCAAATTGATAAATGAATGCATCCCAAGTTTTCCCCTATTTTTCCAATTCGGGTAAAGAAAGGAGTTTGATCAGGCCATGGTGAAAGGTTGGTTACATTCTTCCTCACTTGAGAGGACATATTCTCCAAGATATTTAAAAAGTAGAAGGGAAAATTCAATGGTTTATTGAACTGGAAGTGAGCTAACAATCTAAAATGACATGCTTTAAAGGTGGAATATCTACCTTCACATGTGATCAACCTAGTGATGACTATGGAAGGGTGGATCATCTCCTATTTTATCCACTCATTTGAGTATCCTTTAGCTCCAGAGATGTTATGGAATTCTAGTTTAAAAATCCTCTTATAGCTTGAGCGCAACAACTGATGGTTTTTAAACCATCTATCTCCCACTCTCGGAAGCTTCGTGGCTAAAACTATGGATTCCTCTAAGAACCCAAAAGTGAGAGACCCCACTCGATCTGTCTTCCCATAAAAATCAAGGGCAAATTGAATTGAAATTCCATCATCGTGGCCCTGCAAGTGGGATAGAAATGCCCCCCAGCCTGTGAAGAGGTCTACATAGGAAGACAGTTCATACCGTTTGGTCATCTTGAAGGTATGAAGAAATGAATATATGCGAAATTCACCAAGAGAGGGTGCAATCGGGCCAAGGAATGGCACAATTTTAATAGAGGCCTAGCGCAATTTGATCAGAGGAACAAATAAACAAAGGCTAAACACATTTTAAAGCAAGGGAAAATGAAAATGATAGAGGTGAATCAGAATAATAGGATAACCCAATCCCGTTTTTGAATGCGCCTAGGGTGGAATTGGTTGCACACATGCGTGCACGAGTTTCCACGTGTGAGAAAATTTGAATTTGAAGCCTTGTTTTTGGCGGAAATATTAATGATGCAAAGTTATATCAATGTCCAAGTATTTTGACTTGGACATTTGATTATGAAAATGTCTAAGGTTTGCATCCTCAATCTTGATTTCCCTAAACCAATTCAATTAAATGTCAATGATTCCCAGTTACCTGAAGTTATGGATAGTTAATGGTGTGTATATTCATATGGCACTTCGTTCGTCACCTCAGACGACACTTCATACGGAACCTCATATGGAACTTCATACGGTACCTCTGTGTTAAAAGCATTTTTACCTCCTGTAATGGATAGCCTGAAATCTTGGAATGGTTTTAACAGTCACAGTGATTAAGAGAATAGGCAGAGTGTTCCATTGTTATTGATTTTTCCACCATGCTTACTCAATCCACTCACGTAAGACATGTAATTTCAATCCTATAATGAACAGCCTGTAACGAAAATAAGCCAATAAAGTGGTTATTTAAGGATATGTACAACAATTTATAGCAAACAGGGGATTTAGCATTTCAAAAATAAAATGACTGCTGATGTAATAACCTATATCATGAAAAAAATACATAAATTTTTACAAAGATTTACTTCTCTAGGAAGTGATCATTTGTCAACTCATGAACCCCTCCCCTACACCTAAGTATTGTGACAGCTCACAATAAAAAATATAGGAAACTAGTCAGTTCTCCCAATAGCCGAAGATTTACAGGTTAAGTGTAGAGATAAATTTCATAGATTGGTCTGACGAGACGGTTAAAAGATGGCCCCACCTATAGGATAAGAGATCCTATATATAGATAAGAAGAGGTAGGCAAGAGAGTTTCAAGATAGTCTCAGAGTTAGTTCCCAATGGAAAGTTTATGGAGTTCATTAACCTTAGCTTAACTATACCTACTTCATGTCAGCTTTGTCTACAAGTAATGTTGTACATCAGGACAAGTTTAAATTTATTATTTATTTTTTGTGAGATTACCATCCTCACTAGGTAGAATGACCCTTTTCCAGCAAGCCAGTTCAGTACTCCGATGGGTTTACCTAGTCATACCATAGGCCGGTACCCACTACCAGTAGACCTGTTCAGTATCCCGATGGATTATCCTCTTACACCCTCAGAGTCTGACCCTCCATCTTTTAAGATTTTAGTATAATATTTCTTTCTGCAAGAAGATGGGGGGACAACTCCGAATTTTTTTATTTTTATTTTTAATTGGGATGGTATTTATGTTAGAGGATGACTTTCCATTATATTCCTTAGTGATTGTCCTGATGCAAGGGGTACTTAGGTGGACGTGGCCTATCTAAAGATATGATATAATCAAGATATTTAGTGTGTAGTGGATGGTACCATTGAGAAAGAACAAAAAGATATCTCTAGGCTCAACTCAGTTTCTTCTTTTGTAGTTATTGTGATGTTTCCATGAATAACCGCTAATCAGAACTCCTTGTTACTTTTTAATAAAGATCCTTTACTCACTTACTCAGGTTTCTTTGGAAAAATGTATGAGAGACCTCTAATATTGATGGTTATGGTATCACTTCCTTATATAGTGGTGGATATTTTCAAGAGCAACTACTTTTTAAAATGCCTTAAGAAAAAGAGAAGATGAACATTTTTGCAAAAATATGGCTAATTACCGCAAGTCAATATTCATTTGATGCTTAGAAGACAACAAGGTTCAAGTTTAACAATGTTTTGAAGAAAAATCCTTCTTTTATATTTCCTTGAAACTATCTACTCTTGGTGAAATAAATACCTACAAAAATCTCTAGAATTGCTTATCAAAAAAATTCAAAATTATTTACATATGTACAGTAGAAAAATTCAGAAAAAATTCAAGAAAAAGGGGGGAATTATGCATGTACTAAGGCCAATGCCTTGTCAGTTGACATGACCTGGAGAAAGTCTTCTTTGGAAATGGGCTTGTGATAAAATTTGAGACGGTGTCCATTTACTACAAAGGAGACTTGTCCATCGTCAATTGTTTTGATTTTCACAGCTCCATTGTCATATACAATGACTACCTCATAAGGACCCAACCATCAGGTGGTGATTTTTCCTTTGAAGGTTTTAAATCAGGAATCAAACAACAGAGCCCAATCACCAGGTTGGAATTGTTTCTTCTTCATAAACTTCTCATGCCACTTTCTCCTATGGTTTTGGACTAACATTGTTCGTTGGATGGCATCTTGCCTGATCTCATCCAACTCATTCAGTTGTAGGGTTCGTTGTTTCTGAGCCTCATCTAAGTTTAATCCCAATTCTGTGGAAATACGGAAGGTCCTTACCTGGAATTCTATTGGTAGAAGTACTTGTTTCCCGTACACTAGCGCATAAGGGGCATGCCTAGTGGTGTTTCTCCAGGTGGTCCGGTATGCCCACAAAGCCTCTGGAAGCCTATCAACCCAATCTTGGTGATGTAATTGAACAATCTTGGTCAAGATAGCTTCTAGAAATTTGTTTGTAGACTCTACCTGACCATTAGCTTGCGGGTGGTATGGAGAAGATTTACAGTGTTTAATCCTATATTTCTCTGTTATCTCTTTCATCAGCTTGGAAGTGAATTGAGTGCCTTGGTCTATAACAATTTTAGGAGGGAAACCGAAGCAGGTAAAGATGTCTTCATAAATGAATTCAACAACATATTTTTCCGTAGCCCTAAATAGGGCTTTTGCCTCTACCCACTTAGTGACATAGTCTGTACAAACCAAAATATAGTTCTTCTTGCGGGACATGGGAGAAATTGGTCCTACAAAGTCAATGGCCCATTTTTCGAAACGTTCTATCATAACTTGGGCACACAACGGAATTTCTTCAGCTGACGTACAGGTCTTCCTATCCTTTGGAAACTATCACAACTCCTCACATACTTGGTAGCATCTTTGAAAATGCTAGGCGAATAGTAACCTGAATGTAACACCTTATATGTTGTACGTTTTTTAGAAAAAAGGCCACCACATGGTCCACCATGACAACTTCGTAGTATTTCTGGTACCTCATCCTCTCAGACACATCTACAAATAATCAAATCAAGACCCGTGCAAAAAAGGTCATGGCCAACCCAAGAGTAATTGTCACTTTGTGTGACAATTTTATGCTTTTCATGAGGTGACAAATGAGACGGTAACTTCCTAGTAGCTAGATAGTTTTCCATATCTAAAAACCATAGGGTATTTACAAAGAGGGGAAAAAGTTGTTCATATGGGAAACTATCATCTACAGGAATATCATCATCCTCTTTTTTTATTCGTGAAAGAAAATCAACTACCAAATTCTCCTTCCAGGTCGGCCAAGAATGGTGATGTTAAAATCTTACAATAACAGGATCCACCTAGTCACTCGGCCATTAGTTATGGGTTTATTTATGAGAAATCTAATGGAAGAATGGTCTGTATGTACAAATAATTCGTAACCTATAATTTAATGGAGAAACTTATTGATAGCATGAACTACTGCCAAGAATTCTTTCTCGATAATTGTGTAGTTTAGCTCGATAGGGGATAAATTCTTGCTTACAAAATAAATGGCATAGGATTGTTGGTCTTCTTTCTTCCCTAGTACCCCTCCTATTGCAATGTCTGAGGCATCAATAGATATGTGAAATGGGAGAGTCTTATTGGGCCCTATAAGAACTGGTGCCATAGACAACTTAGCTTTCAGGGTTTCAAAGGAAGTTTGACACTGCCCAGTCCAAACAAAATCAACATCCTTTATTAATAGTCTCAACATAGGTGGAACAATCTTTGTAAAATTTTCAATAAACTGTCGGTAGTGTCCGACATGTTCAAGAAAGATTCTCACCTCTTTCTGATTTTTTGGGGGTGGAAGTCTGATGATGACCTCAATCTTTGTAGGATCAAATTTTATCCATTTAGATAAAACATGATGTCCTAGAACCACTCCTTAAGTCAACAACATTTTACATTTTTCATTACTTAGAGACAGGTTCATTTCTTAGCATCCGATAAGGACTTTTTCTAAGTTATCTAAGGCTTCTTGTTAAGTGTTTCCATAAACTGTGAAGTCATCGATGTAGACCTCCACACAATCATGAATAAGATCAACAAATATCCCTAGTACTACTCGTTTAAATGTAGCAAGATAATTACACAATCCAAATGGTAAGACCCTATAGGCATAGGTGACCCAAGGAAAAGTAAATGTTGTCTTGTCCTGATCCTCGGCTGCTATGAGAATTTGATTGTACCCACTGTACCCATCTAAAAGGGAGAAATATTTCTTTCTAGATAGGGTATCCAAAACTTGGTTGATGAGAGGAAGAGGAAAGTAATCCTTTAGAGTGGTTTTGTTGAGTTCCCAGAAATCAAAACAAATTCTCCATTTTCGGGTCACTTTCTTTGGAACCACTACAAGCAGGGACACCCACTTAATGTCAGAGATGGGATAAATAAATATGAAATTTAATAAATTTTAGATCTACTCCTTTACTATATCTTTGAGTGTTGGGTTCATCCTTCTCTAGGGTTGCCTAACAGGTGTTACTCCCCCCTGGGTATATATGTGATGGATGCATGTGTCAGGGTGTATACCCTTCATGTCAGTGTATTCCTAGGCGAATGCTCCTGTTTTCTCTTTAAGGATACTTACTAACTATTTTTGTTGGTCTGCATCTAGCCTGGATTTTATATGTAAACATTTACCTGGACTAATATCGTAGGGCATAGTATAAGACATGGAAGACTCATATATCTCGAATATAAAAGATGTTGAAGACATAATGGACGGGTCCAATTGTTCCTAAAATTCTTCCCCAAACATGTACTCAAATTGAGGAAAATATTGTGGAAAATCAACACATGTGATAACATAAATGAACTGGTTTAGCACATTTTCAATTGTGTTCTCCTGAAGTGCCTAGGCATGGTCACTTGGCAATACGGGTTCTTCCTAGTCCTCATTCTCATATGGACATTCAAGACACCATAGATTCTCCATGATAGGTTGGGCTGGAGGGTAGATGGTGAGCTTCTAGATAGAATGTCCATTCGAGATGGTCATTTCTCCCTCTCTACAGCCAATAAATGCATTGGTTGTGGTTAACCAAGGTCTTCCCAAAATGACAGGATGGCCTTTGGTAGGATCTTTTGAGTGAATGAAAAAAAAGTCTACTGGGTACTCCCATGAGGCTAAAGTAACTATGATATCATCCAAAATTCCTTCAGGTATAACCTTGGTCTTATCTGGTAATTCCAAAATGGTTGGGGTAGGCCTTTGAAGAGGTTGTAACTATAATTTCTCCAAGGTAGTAGCGGTCATAACATTGATGGTTTCCCCTAGGTCTATGAGAGTGTTTCCAATGGAGACCTCATTAATGGTTATGGTCACTACATGGTTTCCTGGGTTCCCATATTTTGCTACCTTAGGCTGCTCTGATATATACTCATAAAGTTCTCTTATCAAATGTATTGTAGGGGGGTCCTTTTGCTTCCTACTTGGTTTCTTAATACAAAATTCCTTGACTAAGTTACTGTAGATTGGAATATCCTTAATGGATTGTAGAAAGGGAATATTGACACACATATTCTTCAATTCATTCAAGATTTCAAATTCCGGTCACGCGGTAGGTTTCTCGATTATTAATCTGTCTAGATAAGGAGGGGACTTCATAATTTGTGAAGGTTCATTTTGGGGAAGCTTGGGTTCTTGGTGCTTAGGAATAATAACATCTCCCCACCTAGTGTCATCCATGGGTTGTTTGGTTGTTTCTTCTTCTTCTTCTTCCTGGATGACTACTAAAGGTCTCTGCCTATCTAGAACTTTTCCCGATCTTAGTTGAATCTCTTGTAATCGAACAGGAGTAATGACATATGTTGGGAAGGCCTGCATATCAACATTATGAAGAGGTTGAGTGGGACTATTACTGGGATTGGGCATTGGTTGTGCCGGTAATAATGTTGGTCTCTGGGAGCTTGCATTATGATATTGTAGCAGTTTTTGTTGTGGAATAGGAGGTAAAGGTGGTGCAACAAAACCCGACATAAGTTGCAAAGTGTTCGGGTGAAACTAAGGATAAGGATGGTTGGACATAGGGACAGGTGGAGCTTGAGGGTTTCCTCGATTACGCCCTCCTCTCCATCCTTGAAGCCAAGGATGTTGGTACTGAGTAGACCAATTTTGGCAACTTGGTGAGTTACACTGTTGTTGTTGTTGATAATAGGGTCGAACTTGAGATTGTAAATCTGGGTATGTGGGATGGTTCCTATGATGCCATGGCCTCCTAGGTGCATAAGAGGGATCCCTAGGATCCCCACTCCTATATATGGCTAACAAACTAGGCAGTGATGAACATTTCTCAGTTGAATGGTATTTTGTGCGGAAGCCACAAATTGAAATTTTATCTAATGGGCATTCACTTGAGGAATGCTTCCTCCTACATCTTGGGCAATATATGATCATTGTTGCATTTTTCTCCTCCTGTTTCTTTTTAATATTTAGGGTTTCCAATTGGGAACCTATTGTGCTTAAGATATCTGTTTTGAAATTCTCTAAAAGGTTCCCTATCTCTGCTCTTGTAATACCACCTGAACTAACTAGTTTTAAGTTTCTATTATAAGGGTCTGGAACATTCTTTCATGTTTTATCTCTACTCCTTGAGTAATTTTTACAAATTTCACATATTTCGGAAAATAGTTTATGAGAGATGTCACTTGATGCCATCAGGTTAAGCATCTCTAGGTATTCTTCTGAAATTCCCTTAAGGAAAAGAGCCCTAACTGCATCCTCTGGGAAGTCATGGTATTTTGATTTCTGGGAGATATAACCAAATCGTTCCATATAATCCTTGAGGGTCTCATCTTCTAATTGTTGGATTTTGAAAATATCGTTACGAGATTCTTTGGTCTTGCATTAGCTTGGTAATTTTTAAGAAAGATATCTTTCATGGCTTCCCAAGACCTAATACTGGAATCTCCCAACCCCATTAACCATCTTAGTGCGGTGTCTTTGAGGGTGGCAGCAAAGAGTTTTAATTTCTGGGCCTCCTGTAAGTAGTTGTAGATTTACACAAGATGTTGAATTCAAATAGTAAGGTATCTGGATCTTCATTGTTTTTACCATAAAAGGTGGGCAATGTTGAGAGAGGAATATTTTTCATGTTGACATTTGGGGTGGTGTCCAAAATTGGAAACCCAAAGGTAGTTTCGGTTTGGTTTCCAGCCTCTTCTTCCTCCCCGTGTCTTACATTGTTGTGATACCCCTGATCATCCATATTGTTTTGGTTTATAAAAATAGAGTACTTAGGTGGTTTTATCTTTGAATAAAACAAGGTTTCCCTCTGATGGAAAGTTCTTCCTACTAATTGGATGTTTGGGACTCTACTTGAACCGGTTGAGATTATTGGTGCCGAATTTTCTCTGTCAATTTGAGAGATAATTACGTTGGCTGAACTATCAAACAAAATATTCACCTGTTTAGGGTCTATGATGTCTTCAAAGTTAGGATCTCCTGGTGGTGGTGTAAAAGAAAAGGTTGTATTTTTTTGTTTTGTAGAAGGCTTGACTGGTCTTGCCTCTTGTTCCACTATTACCGATGCTTCAATTTTTTGTTCTATAGTGCTCAATGTCTTAGTCTCTTTAGATACTAATTTAGCTCTTTGGGTTGAGCTAGCTCTTGTTTTTCGGTATCGGTCTGTGGAATATATGAGTGGAATGTTCCTTCCCCCAAAAATATCGGAAGGAACCTTGGTTGAAAGGTCTAATTTAGATTTAATGTATTTACCTTTTGGGTCCCTAGGTCTGTTCATGAAAGAAAACAACAACAAAAAGAAAGACTACCATTGGGTTTGGGGGAGCCTGTAATAGAATATGCGTAGGTTCTTACCTCTCGTCTTAAAGTTCCCCCACCACCAATCTAATGCTAATTTTTAGAAGGAATCTATTTTCTAACTATTTGCTACCTTAAGACAACTGCCAGACAATGGAGCCAAAAATGGTGGGTGTTCTATATGCACTAAAAGCCCTCAATTAAATTGTCAACCCGGGGTAAGTAAAATTAGAGTTGTAGCAATATATATGCCAAGGTAGAAAGGCTAGAGGTAGTATAGTCTAACTAAGGAAATGGGCTATCTAAGGGCTAATCTACTTAAGCAAAGACTACTAATGATCAAACCCTACAAAGAAACTTAAACTATGTATCCTAAGTAACTTTTGAGTAAAGGATCGATGGATAGTCTTAAGAAGGAAAATGAAAACCCTACTTAAAGAAAACTAACTTAATCATGCCAATAAGAAAAATAAGACTATCTACCTAATAAGCAATAACAACAACAAACTACTTTAATTAACCTACTCAAATTCAATAAGCAAGTATCCTATAAAAACAAGTAAATAAGCAAGCAACTACCCTATCAAAGAAAAATAGACAAGCAAGTAACTATGTTATTAAAGCAAGTAAATAAGAAATCAAACAACTAACTAACCTATGATAACTTCTACAACAAGTAAACTAATAAACATTACTCAATAAGAAACTAATAAAGATAAGAAACAAGTGAACTCTATTCTTAAATTAAACTTCATAACTACTTCTAATTTATGAAAGGAAATCTATTGAATTGAAAGTATTATGATAATGAAAGTAATTAACAACTAATCTTTATCCTATGATAAACAAACTATTCCTTAATATACCAAAGCAAAAAGACTATCAATCCTACAAAATCAAGAAAACTATCTTCTAATCTATGAAAGCAAGGAAGCTATCTTCTAATCTATGAAATCAAGAAAACTCAAATATAGTGTTGATGGTTATGTCTTTGGTGTCTTATAATATCACGATGGCATTTAACAATTAATGATAATTCAAGAGGGATAAACTCGATATTGAATTTGATTGAAAATTGAAAAGTATGAATTAGGCAATCCAGTGAGAACTTAGCCATTATAGAAACAACATCAACTATCCTGCATATCCATGTGATTATTCAATCATGCATTAATCATCAACAATATAAAGACACTATTCTAGTAAATTCAACTGCATTCTATACTAATTAAGCAAACTCATACTACACTAAACTGAATAATCAACTTTGAATTGAAATTGCAACTTAGATCTAAGAAAGAAATTGCATAAAGTAAACTAAACTAGTCCTATTTTAAAAATTCAAATTGCAAAATAGGAAATGCTCATAAAACATAAATTAAATGCTATTTCAACATATGACAAGAAAGAAAATGAGCAAACTAAATGACAATTTAAATAAGAAAATCTAAATAACAACTAGATAAACAAATTGGAATTGAAAACTAAATACTAATAACTATCCATCCACCAAAGCCCTGTCAAAGAAATCATGAATTAAAAACTCTATTTTAAACTATGTTCTTAAACTCTATTTCAGCATAAAAGAAAATCTGATTTATCATTCGGTTATACACAGGGTTAGTATCTAAGCTTGCAATATTATCTCCTATCAACTAACAAATCATTGCATATTAACAATAGCCTCCATAATAACCTGCAAAACTGAACTAAACTAATTAAATTATAAATAACAATTTATACAGTAAAAAAGCATAATGAAAAACTCATGTACAGGAAATGAATAAAATGACAACTACACTATTCAATTCATAAGAAAACTAATTGGATATTCACCCAGACTATTGGTGGGCCCCCCAACAAGTTGTGGCTACTCTTCAAAGGTGAACCACAAGCTCAACAACATGAATTCAACATTAAAAATCCAAAACACAGTATTTACACAGTTTTAGCAAAAGGAAAATAGCAAAGCAAAGCTGAATTGTCTTTTTCTCTCTAACACTCTGCTTAACAAGTTTCTAATCATTGAGGTGGTATTTATAAGTTTTACAAGCTGAGAGGCCGACCACTGGAAGGGTCGACCTTCTCTAAAAACAACAAATCACATTTAATATTCTCTAACTGTCGGTAGATTCTATAAATAAGGTGACCCAATAATCACCCAGCATAACAACCCAAATTGAGTTGTCAAAATCTCAATAGCTGGAGGCCATGAGCACAAGAAAAACCCATGTTTATGATTTTCCCATCGTTGGCTGCCGATATGCTAACCACCAAATCACCCACAGTTTTTGTGCAGGATAGAGTGTTGGGTGGAGTACTGGACTGAGTGCTAGATGGAGTACCAGATGCAAAAACAAGCTGCAATTTTTCCCTGTGACGCAAAAAATGTGAATTAGTTCCCTAGAATCATAAAAACATGCTGATTTAAACTCAAAATCATGAAAAAACATGAATCATGCATACCTGGTGTGAATCATAGCGATTTGACATAAAATCTCTTCTAAAAATATTCAAAACAGGAAAACGGATATACATATTAGACCAAAAAGGATCTAATTAACGTCATTAAATCAGTCATATCATGGGCCTAACAATTTGATTCACCTCGACTAGACTTTCATTGTAAAGAATATAATAACCCAACATTCTCCTAGTTGTTGTATTCTTTGATGAAACAAGTTATTCTTTAAAAAATAATTATAGACCCAAGACAACAATTCCTGTTGCCTCTCTGCACCAAGAGAACTTCACAACACTCACACACTTGGTCAGCGAGTCTGCTTTGTTTTCCAATGTGTCTACTTTCTCCACTAGCACCTTGTTACTTTCCACCATGTCCCTTACGAAATGGAATTGTACATCAATGTTCTTAGTATTTGAATGATAAGAGAGGTTCTTTGCCAAACATATTGCACTTTTACTGTCGCAAATTACCTTCATAGCTCTCTTCTCAAACCCAATTCTTGAACACAACCTTTCAAGACATACCGCTTCTTTTCTTTCATGAGTGGTCACAATGTATTCATCTTTTGTTTTCAGCAAGGCTATGACCACATTTCGCTTACTCATCCAACTTATTGCTCCATCAAACATATTGAAGACATATACATTGGTCTACCTTTGTCGATCCATATCTGTAGCCTAATCAACATCGAAAAATCCATGTACATCTAATTTACCACGGTCACCTCCAGGTTTTCCTTGGTAGCATATAACATAGTCCTTCATCCCACACAAATACCTAAATACTCTCTTGACAAATGTTGAATGCTCCTTTACAGGTGTCGACATGTACCTTCTCAACACTCCCATTGTATAGAAAATGTTTGGTCGAGTGTAGACCATTGCATACATTAGACTACCAACCGCACTTGCATAGGGAACATGTGCCATGTCCTATAATTATTCCTGTGTCTTTGGAAACTGTTTAGTAGTAATCCTTACTCCCACATGAATTGTCACCTTCACTAGTTTGCAATCTTTCATGTTGAATCATTTCAAAATTGTTTCAATAAACTTCATCTGATTCAACTATATCTTTCTAGTGGCTCGATCTCTCTTAATATCCATTCCAAGAATGAAGTTATATGTACCAAGATCCTTCATGTCGAACTTAGAGGATAGCTTCTTCTTTACCTCCTTTATTGTGTCCATGCTATTTCCAATCAACAATATGTCATCAACATAAAAAGTTACATATATGAAATGTACACCTTCTTGCTTGGAATATATGCAGTGGTCATCTTTTCTTCTCACAATTCCTAAACAAAGGATGTATGTGTCAAAATTTTGGTACCACATCCTTGGTGATTTCTTTATACCATAAATGGATATTTTGAGTTTGCACACCAACTCTTGCTTTCCCTTTACTACAAATCCTTCAAGCTCTTTCATGTAGATTTATTCTTCTAGGTCCCCATGTAGAAACATTGTCTTCGCATCCATCTTTTTTATCTCCAGATCGAATGTTCCAACCAGAGACATTAGTACTCTAATGGAAGTTATTTTTGCAATAGAGGAAAAAATATCACCGAAGTCGACTCCCTTGAGTTGGGAATATCCTTTCACTACTAGTTGAGATTTGAACTTCTTGACTTGTCCTACAACATTCATATTCTTCTTGAACACCTATTTTATGTTGACGAGATTTATTCCACTACGTAACTAGACTAAATCCCATTTCTCATTCTTGTACAAGGATTCTATATCTTTTACCATGGTGTCCTTTGAGAGTTTACCCTTTGTTGAGTCGACTGCCTCACTGATCGAGTTTGGCTCATCGTTGATGGAAGTTAACATTAATGTGGAATAGAAGTCAAGTGGACTATACCTTTCAAATGGTTTTCTTGCTCTTTCTGACCTCCTTATTACCGAAGTCAATTGTTCCACCTATTCCTCAGATTGAGTCGACTCATATGAATCATCTTCTTCATTCTTTCGTTCAATCCGCATTGTATCAGGATTATTCTCATTCTGAACAGCTTCCTCCGGCTCAGACTTACCTCTGACTTCTTGGAAGACCACATATTGACTGCACACTATTATCCTTGATGCAGGATCCCATAGATTATATCCTTTTATCCCTTCTCTGTATCCAATGAAAATACATTTGACTGCCTTCTTGTCCAACTTGCTCCTCTTTTCCTTGGGAACATGCACAAATTCAACACAACCAATCATTTTGAGATGTGCCACTGAAGGATTCTTACCTAACCATACCTCATTTGGAGTCATGTCGACTAGTGCCGACGAAGGAGATATATTCACCAGATATCTTGTAGTCACAATTGCCTCCGCCTAGAATTATTGTGCGAGCCCAACACCACTAAGAACGCTCCTTTCCTTATCCATTAACTTTCTATTCATTCTCTCAGGAAATCCATTTTGTTGTGGGGTATATGGTGTGGTATTTTGGCATTCTATGCCACACTGCTTACATAAATGATCAAATTCATTTCCACAAAGTTCACCATCATTGCCAGTCCTCAACACTTTAATCCTCTTCTATATCTATCTTTCCATAAGATCTTTGAACTCCTTGAATCTCTCGAAAACCTATGATTTCTTCCTTAGGAAATATATCTATGTCTTCCTAGAAGAATCATCTATGAAGGAGACATAATAGAGGGATACACCAAGTGAAGGCACTGTAACTGAACCAAACACATCATTATGAACTAGTTCTAGAATCCCATTTTCCCTTTTCGCTCTAGATGATAATTTCATCCGAATTTGTTTCCCATATATGCAATGTTCACAAAATTTGATTTATAAACCACATTTAGGAAAACCATCAACAATAGCATTTCTTTGCATAGCTCGAAGTTTTTTTTCTCCAATGTGTCTCAATCACTTCTGTCATAGCCTGGCTGGGTCAACTTCATCATGTCTTGTCGAGTTGATTTGAACTAACTTAGATCGAGTTGAGTTGATTTGTATCAACATCAAGTCGAGTCGAGTCATATTCCATTTGATTTCAGGAGCAATGATGTTGTTACATCCAATTGATTCGACATTCCCTAATATCTTGCACAGGGTACCAATCTAAACTCCTCTCATTAAGACCATCACACCTCTGACCATCTTGAACGAATCCTTTTGAAATAGGGTATGCACACCTACATCACTTATCTTGCTGACAAATATGTGTTTTCTTTCCAAACCCGAAATGTGTAGCACACTTGGAAGGGTTCTTTTCCTCCCATCCTGCAGTGTCAGTCAAACTCTTCCCCGTCTAACAATTTTGGTTGTCGAGTCGTCGCCCAAGAAAAAATAACCCCCATCATATTTTTCATATTCACTGAACCATTCTTTATGTGGTGTCATATGATAGGATTCTCCTAAGTTGATCAACCAAACATCTTGATCTGACTGTGTACTGGTCAACATTGTGTACACATCATCTCCCTTGTTTGAGGTCATATTTCTCTCACTTGAATGCTTCTCGTCAGATCTGACACTGAATTATGTTACCTTTGACTTACAATCCTTTTTATAGTGCCCATTGTTACCGCATTTCCAGCATCTTCACGCTGTCTAAACCAAGGATTTAGATCTACCCTTGGCATAAAATTTCTATCGGAGAATCTACCTTTATCTCTGTTTACTGATCAACCTCTCACTTCCAGAGCATCTTTGGTCGATCCTTCCATGTTATATCTTGTCATTTCTTCCAACAACAAAAAAGAAACCACGTCATCTAGTGTTAGTGTGGTTGTATTACTCCTAATAACCATGACTAAGTTATCCCAACAACCTCGAAACGAACATAATAGGATAATACACTTCTCCTCATCTGAGATCTTTATTTTCACAGATGATAACTGGCTTAACACAATGTTAAACACATTTAAATTCTCAGTCATGGAACTTTTATCACTCATCCTCAAAATATAAAATTTCTTCCTAGGAAAAAACTTATTTACCATAGATTTCGATTGGTATAAGCTTCCCAACTTGTTCCACAGTTTCTTGGCCAAATCTTCACCCGATACATTCAACGACACTAGATCTGTAAGAAAAAGATGAATCCTACTTCTTTCTCTTCTTTCGAGTTTCTCCCATTCTTCAGTCGACATGCCTGTCAGCTGGGCACCTAGACAAATCATTTTCCATTGTTCTTGATCTACAAGAAGATCTTCCAATTTAATCTTCCAAAGCTCAAAATTCTAGCAATTGAATCTTTCTATCTCTATTCTGGAACTGCTCGTCATTCTTTACCGCAATATTTAAAACAAATTGTGACTTACGATTCTTACTATACCTAGGGTTTAGTTCTCAGATTCAATAGTTTTAGATCAAGATCTGATATACTCACCAAAGAATTACACCGCTATGATAACTCACTTTCCAAGGAAGACCTAAGATTTGATACCACATGTCAGGAAATCCATACCACTTGCACACTAATCCTAGTAGAAGAAAAGAAGAATTTAATCAAGAAATAAAATGACACAAGAAATCACATAGTACACCGAGATTTTACTCTGGAAACCCTTAACAAGGAAAATAATCATTCCTTTGGGAATTTTTTTTTTCTTATTCATTCATAATAAAAGGTTACATGTCTAACCTTGGTCCACACCTAAGACACAATCAACATCATACCCTCTTGTAAAGGAAAGAACAATCATGTATCTAATTCAGCCTACATATGCGTGACCACCAACCTACGATTTACACAACAAATAGCATACTTTGCATTATCCTTTATAGCTTTACACCATGCCTCTTTATAGAATTTACAATAGGAGAAACCCTAAATATTGGCTCCCAAAAATGGTTACATATCCATGCATATCATTGGCTACAAATCTCGCAAATCTTGGGATTCTGTTACAGTGGAATCCAAGTCTGGTTTACGAATTTGCCTCCATTTTGTCTCTAGTCGTTTGTCGCGTGCCCGAACTTCGACCTCTTTTTGGTTGACTTGTCGTTGATATCTTCAAATTCGACTTTACCTAGTTGAATCCCTCTACCTTCGACAGTCTTTCGATCTACCTCAACTTTGACTTTTTGTCGATCCACCTCGACTTCGACTTGCTATCGATGGTTTTGATCTACTTTCACTTCAACCGTTAGTCAATTAAGCTCGACTAGACTTTCTCTACAAATTATATACCAACTCGACATAAAATAAGAACCCAATTCTCTTTGAAACTGAAGCAAACTTTCTTCCTTCTCAACTCATTGTCGGTTTCCTCGTCCATCTTCTCCTTTCTAGTCCACTCTTTCTGAAAATGTTTCTTTTCTTTATTTTTTTGGGCAATGAAAGGCTTGGATATTTTTTTTGTCTTCTAGACCCCATCCTCCATGTCCCGTGTACTGATAATGGCATCCTTCAGAGTCTTGGGTTTGAAGGATTTCACCCAATTGTTAACAACATAACTAGCTTATGCTCAAATATATATGTCTCCATGACTAAAAGCCTCTTGAACTTTGTAATATAAGCATCTGGTGTCCCAACTTGTCTGAGTTGTGCCAACTATCTCAAATGAAGTTCCAGATCCTTTTTTTCAAATCACTCCATCGAATTCTATGTGAAGTCCAGATAGGAAGTAGTGATGGCATGTGACATAGTGACCAATCCATGGTACCACCACCCATGGGCCTCTCCATACAAGGGAAAGGTAGTGAATTTAGTTGCTTCTTCCTCCATCATAGGGTTGAGATGGAAGTATGTGTCCATCTTCTGAGCCCATCCTCTAACTGTGCACTTGTTTGAACCATCAAAGGAAAGAATGGATAACTTTCCGACCTTTCGGATAAGATCAATGTTTCGTTGACCCCTGTTGAAATCCCTTGGTATGTTCATGAATTTGATAGTATAGTAGTCCTGTAATGACATGGTTTCTTGGAGCTCATCATAAATATCCTGTACTCCTCCAATAATCATCAAAGATTTCACCCTGTCCTTGCTTCCCTTTATTTCCTGTTTGATGATCCCACAAGAACTGAGGAAAAATAGCTCTCAGAATCATTCTATTGCTGGTCCTAGTGTTGTTTCGTGAAGGAATATTGTTTTTATTTTCTTCTATATGGTTCCCATTATGTCCATTAGTACCCCCTGAACCATTTTTTCCTCCATGGTTTTGGTCCCCATTGTGTCCAATCGAACCCACTGCACCATTAACATAGTTACCAACTTAACGAGAACTCTCCAGAGTTCTCGTTTTTTGGTGTGTCCAATTTTTTACCCCGTTTTTAAAAATGGTTCTATCAGTAGCACCCCCTCTCCATTTTTAGGTGATTTTCGATATTTAAAATTTTTCGATCCACAATGTTTCCACAATATTTGTTTAAATGTTCATTTTTCATGTATTTTCAATTTTCTCTCTCTCTCTCTCTCTCTCTCTCTCTCTCTCTCTCTCTCTCTCTCTCTCTATATATATATATATATATATATATATAGTCTTTTTTTCATGCTTCTTTCAATCTTAAAAATGTTTTTTACCATTTACTTTTTTGAAGTTACGTTTTTTCATAGAATTTTGTCTCCTTAATTAATTTATTGTTCCATTATTTTTAAATATAGTGAAAAACATCATATTTAACACATTTCTTACCTTTACTTCAATAAATTGGAAAACATTGTAGTTAAATAACATTACTTTTGAATATTTATCAAAACAATACACATTTTATAGCCATATATCATAAAAACCTATACATGTTGGTACATATTCCTTAAAATAACATGTCAAATAAAGCATTTTTATGGACATAATTGAACAAAAAAATTCTAAATGTTATAAAAAATAATCATTTTATTTCATGTTTTTATACATTTGAAGTAAAAAAATGACAACATTTAATAAAATTTCCAATGTATAGTGATTCACATACAAATAAAATGAAAAAAGAAACAATAAAAATATTCATTACAAAACAAAAATAGATATATCTTTATTCTTATTTTGAAATATGAAAGTCCAATCATTACAGTTATAACTCATAAAAAATTTGCAAAATTGAGCATCGTCTTCAAAGACATATTTAAACTAATCAACAATATCATATATCCCAAATTCATCATTCTCAACAGATAGATTATCATCTTCTTCGATGTCATTTTGTGCTTCGATTGTGTCATTTTGTTCTTCCATTGGTTCTTTGATATCTGCAAGTTCTCTAAAGTGATCCTTTCTAATCATTCCTCCTAATGGTACTTGAGGTTCCTTTGATAAATTTTCCACCTTTGATTCACTAAATTATCCTTTCCTCAAGCCAACTTCTTGCATTTTATTTGGAAGAGTTGGAATATCATTAATTCTTTGTTGAATAAAACTGCACTGCATTGGTTAACTTTCAATGGCTATGCAATTCCTTCCTTTCTTTAGGCAACATGCTAATGTTGTACCTAATCACCAAATACAAAATAAATAATGAAGTTAGATATTGTAAAAAGACAAATTAAAAATAATCTAAGATTGAATTATGATTTCATAAATATTAGATCATAATTCTTACCTGAACCCGAGAACAAATCCAAAACCCAATCTCCTCCATTTGAAAATTTTATCTATAAGATAATTAATTAATTCTTGTGGTTTTTGATAAATGTTAACCATCTCTCCTTTCAAATATTTTTCCTCATATGTTATATTTCTAACCACATCATTGTATACCAATATACTACTAGGAGTCTCTCCATCATTTGCATTAACAAAGAATAGAATTATAAGAATCATGTTTTGTCCAGGTTGCAAGATGTATACTATCAAAATCATGTTTAAATGCTTCTTTCTTGGAGCTCTGAATATTTGGCTTGTGCCTGTAACATAAATAAGTGAAAATTCAATTAACTTGTGAATCAATAAAATTGTTTTATAATCTTAATTGATAAACATACACTTTCAATATCTTACCAAATAAACTGCCTCCTTGTCTTTTCTTTCCCCTTGAATCTTGATTGTACTATTCCTTATTGTGTGTCTAAATGAAATACTAAGAATCTCCAAAATGGTGATGTTGTAGCTTCTGTAAATCCCATAACCACTTTACTGAAATCTTGGTAAGTACAAGGCTCAGTATCATATTCAATGTTTGGGATATTATAACCATGATGGATATCCACAATAACTAGGGAGTATTATTTTTTAGGAACAATACTTGCAAGTTTTTCACAATCACCTAATATCACTTTATATTGAACAATGTCAAGCCCATTCCAAATGTAGTGATCAAGGGTGTCATCAAGTTGAACATTTTGAACACGTCTCCTTCTTTCTGTTTCAAACTTGGATTTTTGAATAAAACTTTTTAAAGTTTCAGGTACTCCATCTGCATTTTTCTTTGGCATATTTAATGAAACAAAGAAACATATAGTTATATATCTATAACTATTAAAATATAAATAAATTAACTTACAAACGAATAATATGAATGTAATAAACCAACATACCTTTTTGAATGCAACAAAAAATTGTTTCAATACTGCTGAAGACCTTGAATCTGGATAGTTGAGTTTAACATCATCCCAATTTTCTTAATTCAACATATTGACCATTTCCTCTTGTATTTTCATATACACCTTGTGACTAAATAAAACAAAAATAATGTTAAACTGATATTAAACTGAAAAAATTAATTATCTTTTCCTAACATAAATAAAAACAACTCAACATACTTACTTTTTAAATTCATCACCCATTTCTTCCATTGAAAATTCTCTCGACCTAACACATGATAATATACTTATGATAAGTTTATCATCTTTCACTCCTTGTATTGATATCCAAGGTGTTCTAGTCATATCATCAGGAAGATTTCTTATCTCAGGACCTGTCTTACTTGTGCCACATATCAATGGTTTAGACTTCGTAACTCTCTGATTTTTTATATCAACACTTTCCCATAGGGTGAATACCTTATCTATCAAATCTCATACCTGTCCAGTTCTAAATCCCAATTGAAAATAGTTATCCACAACTCTAAATATCTCACTTCCTTTGCGATATTTTTCTTTTGTATTTTCATCATCAAGTGGGAATCCTATTTCCATACAACATTGCTTCGGAAACTTAACATCAACATTTGATCTCTCCTCATGGAATTTTTTAGAAAATTCATTGTGGATAAATCTCACCCTTTGAATGAAGTTCATAGACATTCTATACTCATTGTTTGTGTTATGATCCCATGCCAATAATTTTCCTTCTAAATCTGTTAAACCGACATAAATTATGCATTTGACTGTCTCAAAAAGAGGATTATTGGGATATTCTTTCATAATTCTCTTCTAGCCTCTGCAGAATGATTTCCTCGAATCACATAATATTTCTAATCAAAACATTTTGATCTATCAAATTCTTTCCTCGTAGGAACTTCCATTGGGTCAACAAGAACTAGGTAGTCAACCACATGTGCATATGGATTGTATATAATCAATGCTTTCAAATTGTGAATATGCAAATGATGTGGTTTTCTAATTTGATATGTTTCCTACCCTTCTGTGTGTTTATAAAGTTGTTTCACATTCAACTGAAATGTGTGGCCATCATCAACTAAGTTTGTCGTCCTCATTCTATTACGATTGACATTCTTTGTTGTTTTCATAATATCATCCTCTAGATCAACACCTGGTGTTAATATTTCTTTGCTACCTTTATAACTTTCACTATAATACTCTAAGCTAATGATGGCTTCTTGAACATTATCAACATTTGTTCTCTTGCTCTTATGATTTAAATGTGTTTCATATAAATCAATGATATCTTCATAATCAATAGGAATAGAGTCATCATCAACCATCACTCTTTTTTGTTTATAAAGTTTATTCTTTTTGCAAGAAGGAGTTATAACCTCATTGGGATTAATCTCAAGAAAATATTCATTTGGAGTTTTCTCATTTTCAAATGTAACCCTTTTAGGATTTCTAGAATGAGGATTTTTCTTTCTTCTTTCATGTTCTTCTCTGTCTACTCTTGCAGGTTCAACCTGCATTACTTTCTGTTTCTTTTTCCTTCCTTCTTGTGTCTTTTCAATATCAAAAGTGTTTATGGAATCGATGATATCATTCTCTGTAGAGTAAATCCCCACTAACATATGTGAAAGTTGTTCAACAAAATTCTGTAAAATTAAAATATAACATTTTCATGTTAAATAAAATTAAAACATTACCATGATACTAAAAATAATAAATGACACAAAAATAGAAATAAAAAACTTACACTGCCTTTCTCAATGTCATCAACGATGGATGCACATAATTCTGAAAAACATTCATTCTTGTTATAATTTCTCAATTTGAAACAATATCTAAAATTGATATAAGTTCTTCCTTGTTTGACAAGTGCATAAACAATATATGTGGCTGGAAACAAACATATATCTCGTAACACGCCAAGTGCCTAATAATTTCCTTGCACATGTTTTGATTCAACACAATACAAATATACATGATCTCCATTGTTTCCTTGCTTCTCTTTAACAAACTAATAATATTCTTGTTTGTTTTCACCTTCCATAGATTTCCACTCTCTAACATTCGTCATTGCCTTTGATAGATCAAGTGTTAAGCTATCATTTTGTTTCCTAACATTGATGGAGGTTCCAGTTGCATTTTTTTATGCCATTATTGCAAGTCGTGATCCAGATATATTGATAGATAATATTTTTCCTGACATTTTCCTATATTAAGATAAAAAAATAAATTAGGCCTTTCACATTATAATCAACTAAAAAACACAACATTGATTATAAAAACTAATTTAAAAAAAGATTAATTTTTTTTAACCTATATGTAAAAAAAATCAATTCATATAATTATTGGGCTTAATAATTATTTTTATGGGATGGAGTGATGTTGTACATATAACACATGTGTTATATGTTATAACATATAATATATGTGTTATACATTTAACATATAACATATGTGTTATATGTTATAACATATAACAATATGTTATATGTTACGAGCATCGTGCTACCCGCCACGACCAAGCCTCGGGCGTGCCCAAGGCTTGGTTGTGGGGGCTAGCACGATGCCCATAACATATAACATAATGTAATATGTTATATGCTATAACATATAACAATATGTTATATGCTATAACATATACAATATGTTATATGTTATAACATATAACATATTGTATATGTTATAGCATATAACACATATGTTATACGTTAAACGTATAACACATATGTTATATGTTAAACGTATAACACATGTGTTATACGTTTAACATATAACACATGTGTTATACATTTAACATATAACATATGTGTTATATGTTATAACAAATGTGTTATATGTACGACATCATTCCATCCCCCATAAAAACTTATGGATTTTGTTAAGATTTTATGAAAAAAGTCTCAAATATTTTAAAAAGTTGGGTATTTTTTAGAAAAAAGTAGAAAAAATCTATGTTTCTTAGAAAAAAGTAGAAAACATGTAAGAATTTAACAAAAAACTAACCTCTGAAATGTTAAATTCTCCTCAGATGTCTTCTCATTGTTTTAGCTTGCTCCAAATCCTAAAACAAATACTGCCCAATATATAACACAATATAAAAAGATAAAACAAGATTGTGTATATATAACACAAATGATATAAATTACTGTTAGTATAACGAATGTGGGATAAATAAAAATTAGGTATATTGTCTACATATATACCTAAAATTGTACAGATCATCAATATGTTTAATAAATATGGGATAAATAACTAAACATGATAAATATTGTATTTAACATGTAAATAACAAAATAAAAGAGTAAAAATTGTTTTTATGTTTTAAGGGAAAATAAGCGAAAAAAAATTGGGGGGAAAATTTGGAGGGAAAAATTTGAGGCGAAAATTTTGAAGGGAATATTTTGGGGTGAAATTTTGGAGAATATTTTGGGGGGAATTTTTTTGAGGGAAATTATAAAAGATCATTATGCATGTTATAATAGTGTCATATGGAGGGTGATAATTTCTTTCATTCTATGTTTTTAGAGAGAAGGGATGGCTTCATCAGATAAATAAAATTTTATTTTTGAGACATCGGCAAATTCTTTGCATACCTCTTCTGTTGGGACTAGGAAATGCCATAGGAATGTTTGTAATGCAAATGAGGCATCATATTTTTCAGCTAGTCATAATTTTGATCATGGTGCAAGCAATTTTATTGAACATGTTCCTCATTAAAATCCTAAATCAAAGGACTTTGAAGGCACCGATGATGAAGAGGAGGAATATGATGGTGATAAATCTAGTCAATACTTTAATAGTAATGAAAATAATCAAAATGTAGGTCAAAGTGGAGACTATGATAAATGTTTAAATGATTTGGATGAAAAGTTTCCTCCAAGTGAAGAGTTTGAACATACCGATGAAGATTTCCAAGGCACCAATGAAAATGATGGAGAAATTCCCTCAAGTGGAAATTTTAAAAGCAGTGAAGATGATTATGACAATGGTTGACACTTTTTCTCGAGTGGGGAATTTGAAGACAACAATGTTGATGATTATAAATTTCCTCCTAGTGAACATTTTTAAGGTATTGATGAAGAGTTTCTTCCAAGTGAGGATTTCCAAGGTACGAATGAGGATGAAGAAGAATCCCCCCCAAGTGGGGATTTTAAAAGTAAATGATTATGGCAATGTTGGACAGTCTTTCTTGAACGAGGAATTTAAAAGAAGCAATGTTTGTGCTCATGATTTCCCTCAAAGTGAGGATTTTGAGGGTACCGATGAGGATAATGAAGATTTTCCTCCAAGTGAGGATTTTGAAGCTAGTAATGAGGATGATGAAGAATATCTTTCAAGTGGTGAGTTTCAAAGTAGTGAAGATGATTATTCCATTTGTGGTCACTCTTTCCTGAGTGATCAATTAAAAAGAAACAATGTTGAAGTTTATTTTCCTCCAAGTGAGTATTTTGAAGGTTTTCAAGGTAGTAAGCAAGATGGGGAAAATTTTCACTCAAGTGGGTATTTTGAAAGCAATGAAGATGATTATGTCAATAGTGGACAGAATGTTGATTATTAATTTCCTGCAAATGATTATGTTGATGATGATGTTCTCAAACATTCGACTGCAACAAATGAAGGTGATCAACATTCTCTAGTTCAACCTCCTGACAATGTTTTTCTTGATACTCCTTGTGGTGATAAGGAAAATCCTTCTAGTGAGGATGATGAAATAGTGGAGACATTGCAAATAAAAATTGTGTCTAGGACCAATATTAGACCTTTTTATATCAATCCAAATCATTCTAGTTATACAAGGTCTAGGAAATAATTTCTCACTGAATCAATTTCCATTAAAGAATTGATTTCAAGTGAATGTTTTCAAAAGAATTGTTTGTAAAGCATGGACTACATGTATGCCTTGAATAAAAGGAAGACATATTTGTCAATTAATAAGAGCATGCAAAATTCATATTTGATGGGGTGAATGATATCCACCAATACAATATATGATTATTGCATTGAGAATATTTTACTTTGCAGAAAGGATTTCAAAAAAATTCACTCAATTGTTAATCTTCATCTATCAAGAATCCATACAAGGTTGGAAAAAGATCCATCATTTTATTCAAATTTACATCATGGACGAGAGGGTGGACCATTCACAAACACTGTCATTGATGTGTGATTTCTTTTCCAAACATGGAGAGTGTATGCCAGATAGAGACACAATACATATTCCAGATAATTTTTCAAGGAGGGAAATATACAACTTGTACAAAGAATATATTGAAGGTGTTGAAGGAAAGGGTAATTTGATTACATATGCATATTTTTCAAGAATATGGAAGAAACAATTCAATAATGTCTATATTTCTAAGAAGTCAAGGATGGGGATTTGTAGTATATGTGCTACACTTAAATCAAGAAGAGATAAATCTAAAGGGGTAGAAAGAGGTATGTATTTACTATTTTTTTTTTTAAATTGAATAGTTATCAACTATGAAAACATACGATCAATATTTCCATTTTATGTCATGTACAGATTCCATAATCAAAGCACTTCAAGAAAATCGAAATCAAGAATCAAGTAAAAGAAAAAAGTTGTACAAACATCGAAAGAAGTGTTATGATGCTCCAAACAAATATTTAGGTATGATAATTGATGGCATGGACTAGAAGAAAACACTTCTACCACATTTTGTTCGTACACCCAAAAATTTACAGGAAGAGAATTTCATTCAGTTTCACTTGGTTGGTTGTATGGTTTTCAATGGAAAAAAGTGTCCAAGAGTTTACTTCGCAGCTCCAAATATTCACAATGATGCAAATATGACTATCACCATAATTCATCATGTGCTCACTCACAGGCTATAAATCTTTCTCAATTTCTCTATCTACAGTTGGACAACACTAGTCGTGAAAATAAAAATCAAATTGTGTTTGGATATATAAGCATGCTTGTTGAAATGGGAATCTTTCAAAAGGTGAAAGTTGGTTTCCTTCTTGTTGGACACACTCATGATCATATTGATCAAATTTTCAGTAACATTGAAGAGGAAAAATGTTGGAAGTCTACCATCATTGATTGAATGTATCAAGAAATAATACATTCTATAGCCCATTTTTCATATATTATAAGAAACTGTTGACATGTGAAGATTTATTCAGGGATCACATCGTGAAGAAAAATGTATTGAGGAGTTTAATGGCATTAGCTTCCAACATCGATTTTGTTTCAAAAACAATGATGGGAAAACACTTATATGGGGAAAGCAGTATTCAACTACTACAGAATGAGGGCCTTCATCAGGTTTATCATTTTTGAAGTACATTCCATATCATCCAATTTTTGCATCAAATTTATTATTTTTACAATCAGTTGCTGAAATCCATAATGCATGAAGGCGTAATAGAGATGTAGATTATTTTGAATGCTTGGAAGAAATTAAAAAGTCCATTAAGGATACATATGAGTATTTTGATGTTGTTGATTCTGTTTGGTGGGATTCTTTTTTCAATAGTCAAAGTGACATAATTTCAAGCTCAACAAATGAAGATACACTGTTGAGGGCTCCATTTCATTGGCCACAAAATATGCCAAATGAATTTGAAGTAACAAACATTTTTGAAGTTCAATAATATCAAGGTGCTATTGAGATTACACAAGCAGAGGAAAGAGAAATGTATATTGGTTCATGAAGGCCATGTGCACAACGTGAAGCCATGGAATACCTTTACAGGGGTTTAGTACAAGATATTACGAATGGTAGCATGATTGTAGTTTTAGTGACTGAAGATCCACATGGCTATCCATTCTGGATAGGAAAGGTTGTAAATATTGAGAAATAAAATGATGATGTTATTACAATTGAAGTGAACTGGTATACAATAAGTACACACCCATTCAATTTTGTGTACAAGCCAAAGATGGTGGTTGAGAAACACGTCAATATAAAGAGAAAAAGAAAGGGTCAAAATACAACTCATCATCGCACTGACCTCTTAAAATTAGATGATATTGACATACTTGTTTATGAATTCAATTTGACAAAGAGACAAGCTCTTCTCTCCAAGACAACAAATATTATCAAGAGGTTGATGCCCCAAGAAATAAATGCAAGATGGGAGTCTGTTGAACCTAGTCATAGATCTAAAAGGCATTTGACATATGAAATGTTGGGCATGCATGTAGACTCGTATGGTGCATTCATCGACAATAAAGAAGAGTATGGATCATCTAAATATTCATCAAAACATTCATTTGAAGACAATGTATACTCTAATGGTATTTCATAAACCAAGAGTCAATATGAATAAGTGTATGGAACATTTTACGAATTTTTGATCCATATGATGTTTGTATGGTAACTAAAAAAGAGGATTGAACCTACATATGATCTTACATGAAGTTATGAATATTTTGTTATGTTTTATGAATGATATGTTTTTTTATTATGGATAATATAATAAAATTTCTTAGCTCATATGTTTTGAATATGGTCAATATAACAATACTTTTAAGAAATTATTTATGTTTCACTCAATGTAACTTGTATTTACTTTTTTATTATTAAAAGTAAAAAAATATTAAAAGGTGACATTGAATTTTTAAAGTATATTGTGATATTTTCATGGCATTATGTATTACCTTTTTCTTTCCATGATAATAACATTTAAAAAGTAAACATTTAAGGGTTGATTTTATGATTTTGTTTACAGTAATATTGAGTTCGCTTACCACATTATAAAAATGTGTCATTTTCATACCCCAATTTTAGAATGGGTGCTACAAGTAGCAGTAATTTTCAATTTGATGGTTGATTTTGAGGTTTTGTTTTTAATGGTACCAAGTGATAAAAATACGATTTCAAATGATCTCAAAATTTGATGTTTTAAAAAGAAAAAAAAAAATCAAAAACATCTTATTTGTTTTTAGGTGCCGTTTTGAAGGTTTTTCTGAGCTATTGTCTAAGTTTTGAAGGCCATGTTTGAAAAATGTTGTAATTTTGACCTCGTTTTAAAAAATGGTGCTACCAGTGGCACCACTTTTTGATTTTGGGGTTGATTTTGATGTTTTTTATGCAAAAATATGGGGTTTTTAGGCCAAAGTTTTCATTTTGAGGTCACCGTTTTCATTAAGTTGGTAACTATATTCATTATTACCCACATGTTTTTGATTTGCTTGAGTATTGGAAATTAACTGTGTCATGAGTTGTACCAGTTGTTGTTTCCCCATGGATAAATCATTTAGGATATGCATGACAGTGTCTTCATGTATCTCATTGTTGTCCCCTAAGTCTTCATCTTCCTTTTCTTTTGGTTGATCCTCTTCTTTGTGAAATATTTTTCTAATCCTATATAACTTCTTCTCCTATATGTAATGTGTGTTTCATCCCCTAGAATCATGAAAGTACCATGTAATGTACAGGATGGAAGGAAAAAACATCTCTAAGACCACTATAGAGAACCCACCTACTGCTATCACAACTTTTCCTTACTGTTGTAGTAATATATGTGTATTTCTAAGTGATGATTTACATCAACACTTAGGTTGTAGGTTCTAATCCTTTGTAGGACACTCTATTTATTATTTTTATGACTATTAGTTGTGTTTCTTATGTATTTGAAGTGGAAGCATGGAGTTTAATGTACCAAATAGAGTTTAATTTTCAACAATATATTTGTTGATGATATAGTAAACAAATGATAACTAATACAAAAAATGTAACCAAAAAAATGACACACTTTTCTTTATTTATTATTATCAGGCTGTAGCAATTACAAAGGGATTTGACTCACAATTCAGACCTGACATACTTGTTGTGAATAACATTGTCCATAGAGAAATGGTGATGGAGTTGTTGTCCCAATACTTTGCTGACCAGAACTACCGCGAACCTCCCACAAGAGTCTCGATCATGTACTACAAAACTCGACCAACTTAGAATTGTTGCACCTAACCAAGAAAATCGATGACAACAGGTAGAGATTCAACCCTCCTACATAAAATAAGGCTTCCTAGGAGAACTTGGCCCATCAACAAACAAACTCATCCTCCAATGGAATAAATTAGTCCTAACACAAGTGAACTCGCCTCTCTCACATCCAACTCGGCTAACAAGGAGAAAAATTGACCTCCAATGAGAGACACGACCCAACAATAGTAAACTCGATCATCTTAAAATTAAAATCAGCTGCCAAGTTGAAATATTCATCATACCACTCAAGAAATCCAACCACAAAACCCAACTCACCTTCCTAAAAAAAACTCGACCTCTACCAAAGAAAACTCAACTGCCAAGTAATGGAATTTTGGCGACAATAAAACACAATGAAATATATGAATGATATTCCCTCTACAACCAACTGGGGTGGATGGTTTCACCACCAAAACCAATCTTCTTCTCTAGGATTTTTCGTCCCAATAGCCAAAAGTTACAAGAGCTCCTCAATTTTGTTTTTAGAAAATAAAAGTGCATAATGAGAGAAGACACTCTTATTCTTTTATTTCATCGTTCACCTTTTTCTAAACGTTTTACCCTTTTAATAAAGTAAAGTGACTTTATAAGCTCAAAGTCACTTAAAACATTTTTTTGCTTAATTACTCAATGTCGCTTTTTAAAAGAAACATTTAGTTTTAGGTGATGACATCATATAATTAATTAATTCTTTTTTTCCTAGTGACTATAGTCTACGAGAATCACTTAGGTTATTATTTCAACTTACAAAGTGATTATTTGGAAAGAAACATTACAACTTCTTCCACCTTTAATGAAATATCACTTCCCTATTACTTCAAATATAATTTTATTTTACTCAAATTCATACAACTTCATAGAATCATGACATAACTCAACGTAGACGTGTTTTTTTTTAAATGTGGGGCTTATAAAGATATTAAATTTAGTTGCATTAAGGAAGTGGGCACGATATGAGGTGTATTGTATAATTTATCATGGAAAAAATAATAAGTAAAAAGAGTATACTAACATAAATTCACTTTGAATCTATAAATTTGCATTTCAATCATTTTGATTTTTTTTTTAATGTTTTATGTTGATTTTATTAATATTTACAATAAATTTGTAATTTTTGAAATTTTGTTAAGTAGAATTTTTTTATTATAATTTAGTTGTTAGTAGATGATGAAGATAATAACTATTTTTTAGTATCATATAATACGTTTATACTTATTATTATTATTCAAAAGAAAACCACTCTACCTTAAATAAACTAATTGATAATTTGTAAGAAATAAATTTTCACTCCAACCGAAATTTTCTAATTCTTAAAACCTTAAACCTACTTTCTCATTCACACACACACACACACACACACATATATATATATATATAAGGAGGAGTAAAACTAATTCTTATCTAATCGCTTTCCAGTATGGAAGGAAGGTTAGAACAAAATTATATATATGTAACATGAATATGAATATATATATATATATATAATTCATGATAGGTTAGACAAACAATCAGAATAATGGATTTTCAATGTTTTTGTTTTTTTTCAGGACATAAATCTAGATTAAATCTCAAGTTTTTGTTGTTTAAATTGCATTTTTGAATGAATAATAAAATTCAGTATGTTTAAAAACCATTGAGGCACTCAGATTACACAGACTCAACTCCTCAAATCTGCATATCCAACACTTTCTCACCTAATTTCAAACAAAATTAAATAGAAAAATCCCTAAAAAAAAAACTAGAACATAAAATATTTAAACTACTTCTTTCAAAAATATTTTAAAACATTAAAAATATCAACTCTAAAAAATAAAAAAAAATGGAAGCATAAAAAACAAAACCAGCTCTAAAAAGTCAAGAAAATAAAAGAGGAATATCTGCCTCTATGTTAAGTCGGTCAACAAGCAAGAACAAATGTGTGAAGCCTATTTAAGAAAACTAACTCCATGAAAACATAGACCATTAAAAGACCTAAAACACGGAAGAGGAACACCGGTTTCCATGTCAGGTTAGGAAACTAAGAAAAAAAGCATGTTGATTATTATTGAGCTGTAATACCATGACTTAAATGGAAAAAGTCGTGACTTGAATTAATGTCTTCGTCTAAATATGAAAAAACGTGAATCTTATTTTATTATCTGAGAACACGTTGGAAATAGTAATTATAAGTTAGTGAGATCTTCATGTCTTTGTCGATTTGTGTGGTCAGTCATTTTGTCAGTAGCTTTGTTAGTCTGACAGTCTGTAAGTGCAAAGTCACATGTTTACTCAAAATTCAGTCGATAAGCATGAATCTATAAATGGAGCCGACCTTTATCATTTTCGAGTTCTTTTGAGTGGTTGAAGAGTCAGTCAAATGAATGGTAGTGTTTGATGTTGAGTTAGTATTAGATTCTGTAGGAAGTTTTAGTCAGAGTCCATATAAGTTCGAGTCATTTAGTTACTCCAGAGTGCATGAAGCAAGATGCAGAAGAGAAACAACAACAACTGAGGAGTTGAAGAATTGTGAGCACAAACTTTGTGTCTGTAAATTCAGTAGAAGAAGTCATTAGAGCCGAAGCGCATCTTGTTATTGTATTATGTAACCACGCGCAGTGCACCAAAGTTTATTAATATCAAAATAATTTGTATTTTGAGTTTATGTGCTAAGCATATCATTTTGTTATTCCGCATTTATAAATTGTTCTTTAAAGTGTTTTATATTACAAGATGGAACATTTCGTGTAGTCTGTGAACTGTGTGACAAGTCCGGAGAGTTCAAAGATGAATCTTGTGGCACATAGTATTTAGTCACTACGTTGTGCACAGTTTCCTTGTGCTCAACAGATCCAAGATCTGATTGTTGCACAGTGGATCCTAGATTTGGTATCAGAGTTGGTTCTATTAGAACAATTTCAAGAGTAGAAACTTTGTTGGAAAGTGAAAAAGGGCTTCTACCTCAAATCTACAACCTCCCACTTTTAAAGGAAAGAATTATGAGATGTGGTCCTTGACCATGAAGATGTTGTTCCGAGGTGAAGATGTATGGGAGATAGTTGAAAATGTCTATGTGGAACCAGTAGATCAAGAAGCATATAATTCCCTCACAAAAGCTAAGAAGGATGTCTTGAAATATCAAAGAAAGAACGATGGAAAGATGTTGTTTTACATACATCAAGCCATGCATGAGAAAATACCCCCAAGAGTTGCATCAACAAAGCAAGACAATGAAGCATGAGACATATTACAAACTTCTTATCAAGTTATGGACAAAGTAAAGACTTCAAGACTACAAATTCTTAGAAGAGATTTTGAAACTATGTCAATGAAAGATACAAATTCAGTAGATTCCTTTTATACCCATGTCATTGGCCTGATAAATCATATTAAGTCTCATGGTGAAACCATAGAAGACAAATTTATTTTTGAGAAGGTACTCATGGGTCTTCCTCCTAAATTTGATACTCTTATTGTGACTCTAGAAGAGAGCAAAGACTTGAGTCAGTGTAGTCTAGATGAACTTCAAGCTTCCCTCATTAATCATGAACACATATATTGAATAGGTCAAGTATGTCATTAGAGAATTCATTTTCCGCATAGTCATGTATAAGTCATGAAAAAAGAAGGGGGAGAGATAACTCTAGAGGAAGAGGAAGAAATTATGTTAGAGGTGGACCCAGTAGCAGTTCTGGAAGTACTGGTGGAAGAGGTCAAAACCCAAGTATGAGTCAATCAAATTGTCAGAGAACTGTCAAATCAAATATTTAGTGCCATTACTATGAAAAGTATGGACATTATGCATATGAGTGCAGAAAGAGTCAACTTAATCACAACAAGCAAAGTAAATATTAGTCAAACAATGCAAATAACCAAAATCACCCTATGTTTATGGCGTGCGTTGTAGAAATGCCTATAGTATCATGAGTGGAATGAAATGTTACTCAAGCAAGTCCTTGTGACATATGGTATTTAGATTCAGGTTGCAGTAACCACATGACAGGAAAAATAGAATTGTTTTCTAGTTTGGATGAGTCAATCCAAACCAAGGTTACACTTGGAACAAATATCTAAGTCACTGTTTTAGGCAAAGGCAGTATAAATATTTTAACTAATCAATGAGAAAAAAAAGTTATTCCTGATGTATATTATGTTTCTAGTCTGAAGCATCATCTGATGAGCACAGGACAACTGTTACAGAAAGGATACAGAATCTCCATGGAAGATAATCATTGTGTGATTATAAAAAAATGCCCAAGCAATCAACTTATTGAAAAAATCCATATGACAAGTAACAAGATGTTCCCATTGAATTTGTATCCATCCAAGAAAAAGAATACAAAGCTAGTTGTTGGTAAAGAAAAAGATGTGCAGTCACACACTACATTTACAACAAAACATGTGCGCAGTTCCAATGAATAATTGGTGTGTGTAGTATCAAGAAAGGACAAAATGGGGAAGAGATGAAGGAAACATCCCAATCTAAAATACATGATGACTCTTGGTTATGGCATTTCAGATTTGGACATTTCAACTTTGGAGTTCTAAATCTATTGCACACAAAGGATATGGTAAAAGGTTTTCCATTGATTGAAAAACTAGAAAGGATATGTGAAGGTTGCATATTTGGCAAGCAACACACATAATCATTTCGAGTTGGCAAGTCTTATAGAGAAATATATCTACTGGAAATTGTACATTCAAACATTTGTGGACTAATGAAAACTCTATCTATGGGAGGTAATACATATTTTCTAACATTCATTGATGATTTCTCAAGAAAGACATGGATTTATTTCCTAAATCATAAATATGACACATTGGGTTGTTCTAAGAATTTTAAATCACTTGTGGAGAAGTAGAGTGGCTACTACATCAAGTGTCTAAGAACTGATAGAGGAGGAGAATACATTTGAATAGAATTTTAAAACTTTTGCAAGTTTCATGGCATCTACAGGTAATTTCTCATGTGATATACACCACAGTAGAATGGTGTCGCAGAAAGAAAGAACAAAACCATCACGGAAATGGCACGTAGTATGTTGATAGACAAACATTTTTCAAATGAGTATTCGGCTGAGAAAGTAGTAACTGCAGTATACATATTGAACATATGTCTGACAAAGAGTGTGAAAAACAGATTTCCTCAAGAAGGTTGGATAGGGTTAATTCACAATGTGGCACATTTAAAATTTTTTGGTTTTGTTGCATACACACATATTCCATATGAGTTGAGAAGGAAGTTGAACAAAAAAGGACAAAAATGTATATTTTTTGGGTATTCTGAAGAAACAAAAGGATACAAGATGTATGACCATGTCGCAAGAAAAGTCATAATCATCTACGATGTTCAGTTTGTGGAGAATGAAGCATTGGATGGAAGCATAACAAAGATAGTCAAAATTATTGATGCAATGGAGCATGATGGCACATAATATGAAGTGGTTCAAACACCATGCATAGGTTAGTGCATAGTCCCTAATACACCTGGCACTTCGATGCAAAACACAACGCATAATACTCTAGTAAGAATTGCAGGTGTAGAGTCTACACCTAGAGTTTAACAAACATCAACCAGCAGTCCAAGTAGTTCTACATCTCTCGATCCAATGTTATCAAGTTTGTTACCAAGAAGGACAAGAAGTACGCACAACATCTATAATGAAGATGCAACAAATTCTTCTTCATTGTTTTCTTTGTTTTCACAAATTGATGATCCATTAACCTTTGAGGAAGTTGTCAAAGATGATGTATGGGCACAAGCCATGGATGAAGAAATGAGATGCATAGAGAATAATCAGACATGGAAACTGATAGATGTACATAATGACAAGGATGTTATAAGTGTCAATTGGATTTATAAAACCAAGCAAGATGTATAAGGAAATGTGCAGAAGTACAATGAAATATTAGTTGCAAGAGGTTTTACACTGCAACATGGAATTGATTTCAATGAAACTTTTGTACCAGTTGCGCGCCTAGATACAGTCAGAACTGTGCTAGCCATTGCCGCGCAATACAAGTGGCCAATTTATCAGATGGATGTAAAGTCATCTTTTTTGAATTGACACTTAGAAGAAGAAGTGTATGTGGAACAACCACAAGTTTATGAGGTTCCAGGACAAGAAAACAAAGTGCACAGATTAAAGAAAGCATTTTATGGGTTAAAGAAAGCTCCCAGCGCTTGGTCCAATTGCATTGATTCCTATCTGACACAGAATGGATTTCAAAGAAGTGAAAATGAGGCAACACTATACATCAAATCAAATCAGTAAGGTAATATGTTAGTTGTTTTCTTATATGTAGATGATTTGATATTTACATGTAGCTTTGGCATAGAAGAATTCAAGTCAATCATGAAGGATGAATTTGAAATGACTGATTTGGGGCTAATTAGATATTTTTTGGGAATAAAAGTGCACTAGTCCAAAAATGGAATATTTATCTCACAGTCTAAGTATGCGCATGAAATACTAAAAAGATTCAATATGATTAACACCCTCTTTCTCTTGTACTTAACCTAATCTTCTAAACTGACCTTAAACCTAATAATCCCCTTGACTTACTTTAATAACATTATTATTATTACCTTTTTACTATTAAACTAATTCTAATTCACCATACAGTCAACCCTAAATTTAGCCTTTTTTTTTTTTTTTTTGAACTTAAAATAATTTAGCATTAAATTTAGCCTATTTTATTAACCTTATTTTATCCCATAATTAACATTAACACCATATACCATATAGTTAAATTTTAGCCTTTTTGAACCTAAAATAATTTAATATTAATAATTTGAACCTAAAATTAGCTTTAATTAGTCAAACTAACTTAACTTCCTCAAACCTAGGGTTTTTCCTCATTATTTTAACCTATAATTAACATAACATTAATATTGACAAAACTAAAATTGCTTAGTAAAATTAACTTAAGATTATATGAACTTCCTCAATACTAGGGTTTCCTCATTAATTTAACCTTAATTTAGCCCTTAATCAACATAAAATTAATATAATTTTACTAAAACCTCTGGTCAACCCTAAATTTCTCCTAAAAACAAGGGTTCCACTCAGCCAACCGTAGTTTTTTCAGCCGCCTCATCACTATTTAATAAAGGCTCTTCTCTTACTATTTTTCTCAGACTTTTTTTTCCTGATGATGGATCCTGTTATGGATCCGAAACATCGACGACGTGATGTCATTAACACTGTGGTTCTTCCGACAAATTCTGAACATATTTCTCACCACAGAAACCTAAATGAACAAGATTCAATATGATGAATTCAAAAGCAACACCAACACCTGTCATAATAGGATTGAAGTTAAGAAAGGAATATGAAGGGTCTAAATTGGATCCCACATTGTTTAAAAGATTGGTAGGCAATCTTATGTATCTCACAATGACAAGACCTGATATTATGTATGGATTTAATCTAATTTCAAGGTTCATGGAAACTGGTAAATAATCATAATGGAAGGAAAGAAAGAGAATCCTAGGATATGTAAATGGAACAAAAGATTTTGGCATAAAGTACTCCACTTCAGAAGATTTCAGACTCATTAGATACACTGATAGTGATTGCGGAGGAAACATAGATGACAAGAAAAGTACCTTTCGGTACACATTTTATTTTGGAGCAGGTATGGTATCATGGGAATCAAGGAAGCAAACCATAGTGACTCTTTCTTCAACAGAGATAGAGTACGTCGCAGCTACAAGCGCAACTTGTCAAGAATTTTGGATGAGAAGAATGTTAAAATATCTTTTGCAGGAACAACAAGAACCAACAACAGTATTTTGTGACAACAATTCATCCATCATGTTATCTAAGAATCATGTGTTTCACAATAAAACCAAGAATATTGATACAAGGTATAATTTTATCAAAGAATTGGTGAATAACAAAGCGATCTGTTTATAATTCTACAGGTCAAAAGAACAAGTAGATGACATTTTTACAAAGGCTTTAGCAAGAGATGAATTTCATCATATGTGCAATAGTCTAGGAGTCTGTGTAGTAACATATGAGTGACAATAAAATGTAAACTCTATTTTTTAGGAAACTTTTTGTAATCCCACCTACTTATAATTAAGGGGGAGTGTTGGAAATAGCAATTACAAGTCAGTGAGATCTTCACGTCTCTGACAATTTGTTTTTCAGTCATTTTGTGAGTATCGTTTTTAGTCAAACATTCTGACAGTCTATAAGTGCAAAGTCCTACATTTAATCAAAAGTCAGTTGGCAAGCGGGAAGCTATAAATGGAGCCGATCTTTATCATTATCGAATTTTGTTAAGTGGTTGAAGAGTTAGTTGAATTAATGGCAATGTTTAATGTTGATTCAGTCTTAGCCTCTGTAGTAAGTCTCAATTGGAGTACACATAAGTCCGAGTCGTTTAGTGAGTTGGGAGTGCATGAAGAAATATGCAGAAGAGGAAAAACAACAACTAAGGAGTTGAAGAAGTTTGAGAACAAGCTCTGTGTCTATAAATTCAGCAGAAGAAGTCATTAGAGTCTAAGCTCATCTTGATAAATGCATTTTTTAATCACGTGTAGTGCGTTGAAGATTACTAATATCAAAGTAATTCATGTTTTGAGTTTATGTCATAAGCATAGAATTTTGTTATTCTGCATTTATAAATTGTTCTTTGAAGCATTTTATATTAGAACGAGAAACATTTCGGGTAGTCTGTGAACTACGCGACAAGTCCAGAGAGTTCAAAGATGAAGCTAGTGGCACGCAGTATTTAGTCATTGCACTGCACATAGTTTCCTTGTGTGCTGCAAATCCAAGATTTGATCATTGCGCAGTGGATCCTAGATAACATGAATTCTGCAAGTTCTCATTCGATGATATTATTTGGGATAAAAATGATACAATTGCATTGTATGAATTAAGTACATTTCTATATAATTTCTGCTAATGTTTTTGGGTATCTTTTTTTTTATCTTCGTAAAGAATGAGAGCTTGGATTTTTCCTTTGACACAATAATAATAAGAAGGAAAACATATGCTGTCATAGAGGCATCATATTCACTTCTCAATGAGAAAAATCTAGAATTTTTTTTGTAATTATAATTCATAAACTATCGGAATACATATCATGCATTTGCCTATATAAAAACTTGCCAGTCTTCTGCTAGATCAATCTCATTGTCCTTTGAATCTTCCACTATTTGCTACAATCCTTCCTCAAGTTCCTAAGTTAGCTTCACAACCTATTTTTCTTCTCCATCTAGCTCCATAGTAGCATATTCTCACTTCCTGGAGGAATTGAGGCACTCCTATTCATGAAACAATTTTTTTATGACGGGTTTCTTTTTAAAACTTCCCCTAACATGATGTTTTATATTTATGTTTGTCATTTAAATATTATGTATTATATGTGTTTCTCTTAATTTTTTTGTGAATACAATAATAATTAAATGCAATATTTTTTTTGTGAATACAATAATACCTTTGTACATGTACATGCCCAACGATATAAAGGTAGCTTGGCCAATGGTCACAGCAATAAAGAATAAGATAGGTCAATTATATTTCAAATAATCACAAAGGTGATCTAGTATCTTCACCATCATTGAGTTTACTCTCTTCACCATCACTCTTTTTGTGTGGCGAATCTCCCAAAGTAGGCCACGTGCTTCCAAACAAATTTGTTTAAAACCTTCCAAAATTAGGACAAGAACTTTTTTCTTACCCTTTAATGATGAGTTGTTTTACATTCGGTCTTCAATATCCTACACTACCAACACTAAAAAAAACTACATAAAAACTCTCAAAATCAAACATGAAATCCCTATTTCACCCAGACAAACAAAAAAGGTCACTTCTATTATTTCTATTGGACAACAAAAAGGCCCTTCAATCTGAGTACTGTTTCCTAAATGTAGGCATTTTATTTTGCAATTTTCATGATATGATTCTCAACCTTGAAGCTTCAGGGTTTAACATGCACGATGCTAGATTACAATTTTCATTATGTGAGTTGCAATGGAGACGGTTCTTTTAAAGACCCATTGTGGGAAGAGTGTATGGGTATCTCATAGTCTCATGTCGCATATCTATCAGTTTCATCTCGATGTCGCATATCTAGTAGTCTCATCTTGAGGTTTCACGAGCATAGTATGAGCCAATAAATTTTTAACCCATCCTTCAATTTCACGGTTTTAAAAATTAAGTAAATGTTATCATTTACATGGAGATGTTAAAGTTGTCGTTATATGGCGGTTAAATAAACTAGAAATGAGTAAATACCCATCAAATTTAACCCCGCTAGAGACTAATTTAGATTAGGCTAAGATCGAATCCATTTTTTTTCACTATAACTCAAAAATCATATTAACAAACCACAAGTTATATATATATATATACATTCAAGAGGTTCCAAGAGTACTCTTCTATGTATATCTTTCTACCTTTATCATAATAAGCCAGATATTTCATTGAAAATTAAACCTAAATAAAACAATATATAACTGACATCCCAACCATTCAAATTATTACCTTATTACCTCACTACATTGTTAATTCTCATGAATATGGTTTATCAAGAATAGAAACCTATAAAATAAATATACAAGTCTATTTAAACGCAACATGTTAGCCTTCAAAACCATCGTTGTATTCTGCTACAAATGCGGAAAACCACCTCATATTTTCACTTTAGTTTATTCCTTTCCCTTTAATTTAGTGCATCCCATCTTTGGGATATTCTTATGGAAATTAAGACTAGATATTCAATGTAAAATGAGAAATCATGCCATGGATCTCTGCATGCAGTAATGGAATGATTTTTATAAATCTGAGAATATGTAAGGTAGGTCCAAATTAATACTTTGTAACACTCCCACGATCGGCCATAACATTCGTACTTTATTATTATGATGCATTTATCGTTGTAGATTGTTATGCTCTTAATAATTAGTTGATGGTGATTTTAAATATGAGAATAATTAGTTGATGGTGATTTTAACTATGAGAATCTGTAAGGCGGGGTGTAGATTAATAATTAACACTCCCACGGTCTGTCATAACATTGATATTTTATTATTATGATGCACTTAATGGTTTTTGATGATTATGCTCTCAATAATTAGTTAAGTTAAATTTATCATAATGATGCATCTTCATTAATATACCTGAATGTTATGATGTTTTTTTTAAAGAAAGGATCATCTTGTGTATGTTATATTTTTGGATTTTCAGTAACCTAGGTAAAACAATGGGATTAGTTAGTATATTAAATAAAAAAATTGAAATCACTTTCAATTGAAAGGGGTTTATCTTCAATCACTTTTTTTTTTTTTTTTTGGTAATTATTGATTATTGCATAATCAATAGAGAATTATCAAAGTTTTGTGATTATGTAACACCATATTCTTTAGCCAAATGTAGGGTTAATTTGAGAATTATCAATTCATAATAATTGTTAGTTTCTTATCTAATTTCAGCTTTCAAGGTTGTACTATGATTTGAGGATAGATAAATGATTTCTCTCGAACCTCTTAGGGGATTCCCTTGAGAGGCACCATTAAAATATACCTAATGAATTTACTTATTGACGATTTCTTCTTTTGTCCCCTTTCCTTTTTGTTTATTCTCTACCTTTAGATATGCATTTAATATATTTAGTATAGCTTCAAGTTGTTGGTCAGCCATATTCCCCAAGATATATTTAATGGAAGTTATTTGATATTCTTTGTATCCTTTTTTAAGAACCAATTTCTAAAGGATTTTTCCATACTACCTCCTTTCCATGCATTCCTTAACCCTGTCATGCAATCAATGCTTTTATAGACATCTTTAGAGAAACGACAAGTCATAAGTAAGTGATCAATTGTTTCCTCTACATGTTGGAATAAAGTACATGATTACATGCCAATATAATTCTTTTTTTATAGAGCATCCCATGTTGGAGCCTTGTTATTTAAGGCCAACCACACCATTTTTTTATTTTTACAGGGTCACCTTAGCTTCTAGATGATTTTCCACCACCAAACTGGTTTTTCTTCGAATCCTTCCTCAACAAGTGCTATGTATCCTAGTTTGGGCACATAAGTACCTGTAGGATTGAGAGACCATGATAGATGATCATTTTCTTCCCCAATTTTGAAATTATTATCTTTCAAATCATCTGTGTATGATTTTCATTTTTCTCTCAGTTCTTCTCTCAAACCTATCTCCTTCTAGGTGAGCCATTTTTTCTACCAATTTGTAGATCTCTACTAGTTCACAATCTATCTTAGTGAAAAAATACTTTCTTTTCTTAACCCTTGTATCATCCAAGAGGGTAATTTGTGGTGACCTTTACTTCCTATATAGGGATCAATCCCAATCTAGACTTTAACCCCCTGTCAACCTTCTATATTAGTCAATGACCAACATGCTAGAAAGATGAGTTCATGGCTTTCCAGAAAACTGAATCATTATGCACCTGTTTCACTAGGTTCCTAACTAGTTCCTCAATTGTCTCTAGGTACAAATACTTGGCTCCGATTACCATCCCACAAGCCTTCTCCTTGTACCAAAATCCATACATTTTTTGTAGCTAAGGTGTTAGAGAAGAGGATTAAGTTTCTTAGGCCCCATCCTCTATTTGGTTATGGATCTACCAATTTATTCTAGGAATATAGCACATGACCTTTCTTTTTGTTATTTACTGACAATATGGATTTATAGAGATATTTCGTTATTTTTCTCAAATATTCATTTTAGAACCCAAGCCAATGAAATCTAGTATACAGTTATGGATTTCATCACTACTTTAAGAAGTACCAATTCGTCCCCTCTTGATATTCGCTAATTCCACCAAGGATTTCTCTTATTTTTTACATTGATATCTAACCTTTGCCAATCACCTATTTTGTATAAATTTGGTTTCAAGTGGAACCATGACTACTTTAATCCTTAATCCATATCAATCACTTGGTAAGGAAATAATTGAGATAAATACCCCTACTCATTTTCTGGAATGTTCCAAATGGACAATGTGGATATGTCTAGATTTATTGTCATACCAATAGCTTTACAAAATAATTACAGAATATTTTTAAAATTCTCGACTATTCTTTTAGAACTTTCATAGGAAATTAGGATATCATGAAAAAACAAAGATACGTAATATTACCAGTACGACCAATATAGATCCCTTTAAAGCTACCATTTTAAGATGCCTCTTTTAGTATTACTCGTCCATTTTTCTATGAGTAGGAATAAGAGGGGGAGAGGGGGAATCCTTTTCTAAGACCCCTACCTTGTTTGAAGAAAGGGGATGCCACCCCATTGATTAGTACAAAAAAGGATATATATGTAATGCATCTCATCACCCACACCAAAAAGTTATGAAAAAAACTAAACAAATAAGGATCAATCTCGAGAAGATCCAACTTACCATGTCATAGGCCTTAGAGAGGTTCACTTTGAGTACTATATATATTAGATTTCTAGTCTTGATTGATAGTAGGATTTCTTGTGCTATCCCCACTACCTCTTGGATTTTTCATCCATCTAAAAGCCCAATTTGCTCACCCAAAATTTGTTTTGAAATGACCTTTTTGATTCTTCTTTCTATGACTTTTGAAATGATTTTGTAGATAAAAATGGATAAGAATATCTTCCAAAACTATTCAAGGGTAGTTGGATTATCCTCTGTTGATATAAAAAAAAATGCATGTAGTATTAGAATCCCAAAGAATTTTTCCTATTTTTCTAGTAGTCTTCACCACCCTTCTTAAGTCTCATTCAATGCATTCATAACATCCTAGAATGAATTCCATAGGTAGGCCATATAGCTCTAAGATTTTTTTCCTTTTGGAATCTATGTCACTATTTTGAGCAATTCATCTTTCCCAACTTCTTTCATTAGTTCAAATTGTCTTTATTGTTTGCAAAATTACAAAAATAGTTTGAGATCCTTATTACTTCAATGATAGTGGCTCAAGAATATTATTTGAAGAGAGTGGAGAAATAGTTGACTCCCTCATCTGCTATGTCTTTAAAATTTATATCCCTCCTATTATTGCCTTTGCCAATCTTCAAGATAGAGTTTTTATTTTTCTTCCATTTGCATAATTATGAAAAAAGTTGTAATTCCTGTCACCTAGTTTTAGCCATATGAACCTACTCTTGATCCTCCATCGATTCTCTTTCTTGAGTAAGACTGATTTTTTTTTCTAGTTACTTTAGTTCTAGCTTCCCACCTCAATTGGGAATCCAAATCCTTCACTATTATATAGTGTCTCCGAACTTGCTTCCACTTCTTTTAGAATCCTTTCAACTGTTTGTTTTTTTGTCCTTATCTCATTGGGCTTCTACCCTTTTTAATTTAAAGGGAGGAAAATTTTCTTATCTAAACATCATAAGGATTCGAAACTTCATTAATATTTTTTACAAATTATTTATCCGTTAACAATTCTAGATTCAACTTGAATTGTTTGGGAGGCTTTTCATGGGCTGGGTCCATAACTGACATAATGGGTGTAACATATCGATCTTGTGAGCACATGTTATTGACTTATTCTTTGAGGACAATTGCATGCAAGTGATCTGGTTATAGTATATGGTTATATGTTTCGCTTATGGATTCTTATGATGATGTTGATGGATTATGATTTATATTGTTTTGATATCTTGTATTGAAATATGTTATTGATGAGTTTCCTCTGAGTGTGCAGGACACTTTACAGATTGTGGATGTCGTTGCAATTAATAAGTCTCCTTGGACTCCATATTGAGTGAGGGAGTGGATTCTATTTGTTTGAGTATTTCATTTATGGATATGTGACATATGATCTATTATATTATGATGTTGTTTATGGATCATTGACAATGTTTCAATGATGGATGAAGGATGGAGATTGCTAGCTAATCTGAATCACATAAGGAGTAAAGGGGCCATGCAAATAGACCAGATATTAAGGGAGAGGTGTGGCAGCGTCCCTGCCACATCCTAATATCACTCCCTTCGTGGCTCAAATTGTATGTTAATGATTACCTAGTTCAATAGGTCCACGATGTCATGACGACAGACTGAGATAGTTGCTCACGAAGATTTCTAAGAGGCGTGCAATAAGTCGTGGTAGTTATTCCTTAGAATCCCTTAGTCTCTCACAAGGACGCCTTAATGGAGTGTTGACTCCAGGGGTTGGACAACTACGAGTGGCACCCTTGGAGCACAAATTGCATATTGAAGGGCACATTGCGTAATTAAAAATTGAAGCAAAGGCGAGTGGAACCCTTGGAGCACATAGTGCGTCTTGAAGGGCATGTCGCGTAAATAAATTTGAGTCAATAAATCTAGGTGGCCTAGAAAACCCTGAGTGAATAATTTACCTTGTAAAATATTGAGCATTGTTGGATCAATTAATTAATTAAGGACTAAATTTATTAATCATAATCCCTATAAGATTCTAAGCGTTTGCAATTAAAAATTTAATTAATCCTAAGTCTAAGTTAGTAAGAAAACTAAAAAACTAAATTTATAAATTAAATAATGAGGGGATGAAGTAAATAAATTTAAGAATTCAAGGAAAATAAAATAAATCTAAAGATTGATTTAATACACGTATGTGCAAGTAATTACAAAATTGGAATTTAAGGTAAAAATGGAATAAATCTAAAGGAATGGGTACGCATCGAAAGGAATCTAGAGTCTAGTTAACACTAGTGTAACTAGGAGAAGATTCCTATTTTAACTAAACTCAGTTTTAGAAAGGTGCCAGTCATTAATTGGAAATAAGGGGAATAAAGAGACTAGTAGGAGTGATTTAAGGACCACTTTTAGGAAGGGTGAGGGAAACTGACTTTTATTAAAACAAATTATGGAATTTTCTTATGCAACTTATGGAGAGGGTGACAAGTGTATGGGGGGGATAATTCTTAATTAATTATTTCAAAAATGAATTAAATGTTCAAGTGAATGTGTCATTAAGTAAACTCCTATTAAACAATTGACCTAGATGGGGAATGGATCATCACTGGTTATGGGTAAGGTTATGCTGTAGAAATTTTGACTGGTTTTACTTGTGAGAGTTGGGATACCCATCTTGAGAGAGAGTGGTGGATATACCTTGTGAGGTGAGCTGGGAGCTATAGTATTTTTGGTTGTGTGTGTGCGTGCCCCCTTTGCGGCTCCGGGGGCTAAGGGGGGAGAAGAGTACCGCTAACATTGGCCGGGGGCTAAGGGGGGAGAAGAGTACCGCTAACATTGGCCGGGAGGTACCGGTGAAGTCTCAACAATTAGAAAGAGAACAAAAGAAGGGAACGCCATTCGCCAAGGATCGTCATCAATCCCATCTTCAATGGTTACAGTATTTAAATTTAAATTTTTAATTTTTAAACTCATTGTATATTAAGGTTGAATCTTGTCTTGAAGTTATGATTGTAAATGGAATAAAAAAAATTCAAATTAGTGTATTGATTTATGGCCTTGCGAAGCCTTTGTGACTACCTAATGCTTCCTATGCAATTTTATAAGAAAATATATCATGTTTGATTTATTACCTCTATGTTTTATAAAAATAAATTGCCATGCATTTTGTGAATTTACCTTACGATAATTGTTTGTTTATCTTGTTTTCATGATTCTCGTTGTCTATTTATTGGGTTGCATAAACTGGGCTTATCGATATGGCAGGTAATTTCCTCTTTAGGATAACTACTATCTTCAGTTTTTTTGTTGAGGTATACAATGTACCTTTGTCGAAAGTTGGACTGTGAATCCTTAATGGATTTATCTCTGTGTTTTACTTGAACCGGATTGGGATTCCTTAATGGATTTATCTCTGCGATTTACTTGAACTCGATTGTGATTCCTTAATGGATTTATCTCTGCGTTTTACTTGAATTGGATTGTGATTCATTAATGGATTTATCTCTGCATTTTATTTGAACTGGATTGTTATTCCTTAATGGATTTATCTCTATGTTTTACTTGAAATGGATTGCAATTCCTTAATGGATTTACCTATGTATTTTATAAAAAGAAAATTTTCCATGCGTTGGGTGCATCTACACTGCGCTTCGCTCATAAAGCCTCTGCGTTTTTATTAAGAAACATTTCCATGCGTTGGGTGCATCTACCCTGCGCTTTCACTCATAAAACCTCTGCATTTTTATTAATAAAAATTGACATTTTTTTGGTGCATCTACCCTGCGATTTTTCTCATAAAGCCTCGGCGTTTTTAATAAGAAAAATGTCCATGCTTTTGGTGAATTTACCCAGTGATCTCACTCTGCGACCTCTGTAGATATCGATCATATACTAGCACTTGAGATGATCGTTTCAGTTGGATAGCTAACACATTGTGGTGGGGATCTAAGTGTTAGTGATCCCCACCACACAACAGACAACTACCAGTCACCAGATTATAACTAGCGTAAGGGTTCATCATTGTGGTGTTCTCTTCTTCCTTATTTTTTTATCTCTATAAAAAGAGACAAACCTAACTTCATGCAAAGGAATAATTGGAAGGGATTCGATTTTCAATGTGGTTGATTTCCTAACATGATTGCGGGTTGGGATTTCTCTAAGCCAGTTCAGTCTGGCACCTTCAAGTAGCAACCAAATATAGATAGATAATATAACAACTCAGGGAGTAGAGTCGAGAAATTGCGTGTGTGCTCTCTCCATTTCGTCCACCATTATCTTGCTTCAAAGTAGTTAGTGCATCCCTCTCCAGAATCTTACCGGTCCCTTTTTAACAAAAGAATTCGCCTTGCGATTTGTGCTTTTACCTTGTAATATTACCCACACAACCTCTACGTTTTTATAAAAAAAATTACAGGCAGGAAGCTAGCATACTAAGTGATCTGGCCATGCACTCTTTTCCCTGCACTTCCCTTGACAGAATTTGGGTCGACACTTGCACCCTTCATTTACTCCTTTCTGTTGGAGCTTGGGTGGCCTTGTGCACCCCCCTCACTGATCACTACCTGATGGATTGGTGTACTTCATTTTCCAGAACCCCGATAATTCGCCATGCTCCTTCAATCTGATCCAATGAATTGCACTAACGACTTGAAACTTTTCTCTTATTTACACACATTCTCTTTTCTTATTTTTATGAGGAAAAACTCTCTATGGATAGGGTAAACCACAACATACGGAAATGACTATAGAAATCAACTCTATTCTCAAGTATTCTATGTAAACAAATATTCTAGTAGGACAAGATAAAATGCCTACCTTGTCTAGATGTTCGATGAAGTCCACCATTGAGCACTTGACCCAAAGCAATATACCTGCAACTAGTCCTCAAAAACCCAAGAAGAGAAAGCATATAGTGATAATAAATGATGTTATCACATTCAATAGAATAATACATTAATAAACATGACAAATACGCTTATGGAATAATAATTCAAATATTTGCAAGATATCAATTGGACGGGAAAAAAGTATTTTTATTAACATATGATCAACAGAAGTGAAAATGTTACAGATTTCTGTGTCGGCACGGTTCAGAACCGAGAAACCAAGTTCCTTCCAGCTGGTCCTCCACCACTTCAATTCTCCACCAAAGGCAAACTCATTAAAGAGAAACAATGAGGTTCTCAATCAATAAAGGAAGAGCTTGGGGGTTGAACACTGTGTTCAGACTTAAAGGACAAAGGGATGCAGAGTCAATATGAAGTAAATAATTTCTCCAGAGTAAATTTGCTCTCAAAGTTGAATTCTTTCTCCTCATTTCCATAGCTCGAAATTGGCCCATTTATAGCCTTCAAATGAAACTGAAGGGCCGAGTCAAAATGTTTCCAATATATGGAAGGCCAAGGATTATAGATCTCTTGTTGTGACATGAAAACCCAACATTAATTTTCATTTTTGGGCACAAATCCCGATGTACATGGGCTATAGTGGTGCATCGTGCATATACACATGTTGTATAGTAGGCAAGGTGCATACATGTGGTAAAATATGTATTTTTATCTATGGAATTTACAAACAGGGATGATAACTTTGCATGGGGAAATGGAAAAAGGCCTTCTGTGCAAGATTGAATAAGGTGAGGCAAATCTTGCTATAACACTTATGCAAATTTATTTAGGATGTTTGTTCATATTTTATGAAAATCCAATTTAGAAGTTTACCATCACACACAATATTGGAGGGGGACACGATAAAAGGTCAAATGTTACTTTATTTTAGTATGCTTATGTTTTAACATTTTGGTTTTGTAGTTACATGGCCCCTTGAAGACCTCAAAAAAAACATATTGTTTTTTAGTTTCAGTTCAATTATGGACTTAGCATTCCTGGGCATTTCATCTATTCTATGTACTCTTTTTACAATAGTTTGCTTGGCTTTATAATCCTATATGTGAAGTAGTTTTAAACTATTTTAAAAATCAAGGACATTTACCTAGATCCATAATCTGAGATTTATGTCATTGATCTATCAAATGCAATATGAATGTGATATTCCTCTTTTATTTCGCTTTAAATTATACACACATCCTTTCATATAGTTTCAACTTTCATGCGAAGAGAGAGAAATGGATAGGATATAAACTTCAATTTTTTTTTAGATAGATGTGAGTTTTGAAATGAGGCCTACTAATGCAGAGATTTAGGTAGGGATCCAAGCTTCTTAAAATACACGTAGATCATGGGGCTTGTGCTTTAAGAGTTTTTTTTCAATATTGAAGCACTATTCTAGAATTATTAAAGGTATCTTCAAATTAAATCCTACAAATGTATATTTCTCTTGAACCTATAGAATAATGCTGACTTATGATTGAATAAGTAATTATATTCTCTTGTGTCATTTAAAATAAAGTAGATTCCTCTTGTGCCTCAAACAATATTGAAGTATGGTTGATTGAGTATTTAGATTTCCTTGCACCACAAAATAATGTTTATGTGTAATGATTTAGTAATTAGATTTATTTGCGCCATGGAATATTGTTGATGTATAAATGATTAAGCACACATATTTCCTTGCGCCACAGAATCTTGTTGATGTGTAATGATTTAGTAATTGGATTTATTTTTCCATGGAATCACGTTGATGTGTAATGATTTAGTGATTGGATTTATTGTGCCATGGAATAATGTGATGTATAAATGATTTAGTAACTGGATAATCTTGCATATTGAAGTTAAACGTTGATGTATGATCGGTTCTAAATTGCTTAATATTGCGCCTTGAAATTAATGCTGGTAGATGATGGGTTATGTAATTGATTACTCTTGCGCCATGTTTATTTGATGATTAGGATTGATTGATTTATCTAGTTGATTGTCGGCTTCATTGGTTTTAGCAGGATTTAGACACCTCCTTGTTCCTCAGAACAATCACCAGCCTTGAGACCTTAAATGTTCAAAATCAATCGGATGAATCCCGGGGTTGAGCATTGCTTATGTGTCCTAGAGGTCCAAACCATGCAGTATAGGTTGGGAGGGTAGTTCTTTTAATCCTCAGTGACATGTTTCATCATAGAATTGTATATTTCTTCAGTCGATCGTGATGTGTTGGTTGTGTCGTTGTTTATTATGATGATGTGTTGATTAAGTGCGGCTATTAGTTATGATGATGTGTTGATTGAGTCATTGTTTATGTGTTGATTGTGCCGCTTTTAGTTATTTTAATGCATACTTATGTGTCATTTTAGTTATTATGGAGTATCATTTGTGATGTTGTTTATTATGTTGTAACGATTTTAATATCGTAATGCAAAACCAAAAAAAATAAAATTACCGATTGTAAAGTGATTTTTGTGGTCGTAATGGAGGTTCTGTTACATGTGGTTCAGAGAGGGTTCAACCCCACAACTTGGGATCATTACACCTTCCACTGTATTAAAAAATTGATTAAAAAATTATCGCTAATTAATATCGAATTGTCTCCCTAGAGGTAATCATGATTAGAGGACGTTGTGGAGGCAGAAAACATGGTGCTAGGGGAGGATGTGCGACACCTACAGTAGAATCCACGCCAGAGGGGTCTAACCCCCAACGAGAAGAGAAAGTCATGGGAAAAGAGAATATTGTTGTGGGGGATGTGGTTGGGTTGATGAGTTCCTTTCAGAGGATGTCAGAGGCCTTTATTAACCGACTAGATAGAGATGAGGCCAGGGTGCTTGTACCCCCTAAGGGTCCACAATGCGCTCCAAATGGCAATGGTAGCATTCACAGAGAACTTGAGAAGGTCAAGTTTCCCAAGTTCATGGGTGCCACGAACGACGTAGCCGCCGAGGCATGGTTGGATGACATGGTGATGTGCTTCACACTTTGTGACTACACCTCCAACATGAAATTTTGCATGGTGGTATTTCAGCTGAAGGGGAGCACTCTTCTATGGTGGAAGATGGTCCTACCACAACTGAACATGGTCGTCGAAGATGTTTCATGGGAAATTTTCGAGGAGTGGTTTCAGGAGAGTTATTTATCAGAGGAATTCATTGAGTGTCAGTTCAATGAGTTTAACGCCTTATAAGAAGGTGGTCGTACAGTGCCAGAGTATGAGGCATGATTCATGGAGTTGCTTAGGTATGCTCCACATATGAACACGGAGAAGCTGAAGTTCAACAAGTTTGTGTTTGGACTTAACTTCAACATTCGTGCGGAGGTGAGGATATTAATGCCACAAACGTTGCATGATGCAATCTAGAAGGCGCTCATAGTAGAGGAAGACTTGACCAGTGGTGGTCAGGGCAGGACTCATGCAAGACTGAATGGGAAGACGATGGTAGGTGCGCAGCAACATTAGACACCAGACAGACATGCATTAGCGTATCGAGATATGTTGACAGGATCCACGTTCACGACACCACGATGTCCGTCTCCTCAAAATAGGAATCCCTATAGAGGACCACAACATTAGCAACAATGTCACCCACAACAACAATAGTTTAGGCATGTTCAACAGAACATACTAGGATTTCAGGCTTGTAGGCCAGCAACTCCTACTTCGGGGACCAGGAGAACTAGACCAAAGACTGGATGTTGAACATGTGGAGAGCCACATCACTAGCGTGAATGTCCAGTTGAGAGGGCTAGAGCATCCAGGTCAGCTAAAAATACTACAGTTGGAGATTTGGGAAAGGCTCACCGGATTCATGCAGTGGTAAATAATCACTAGGTCGAGCACCAATCCACTTTTCTTGAGACATCAGGTACCATCATTGACCAAAATTTTAGTATTTTGATAGATCCCGGTGCTAAAGAGAGATTTATTTATAGTGTAGTGATGAAGAGAATTAAAGTAAATGTAGTCGGACAAGATGAGTTTAGATAAGTAGAAATAGCTTTGGGTGCCAAGAAAAAGGTTGGGGGAAGAGTTGTGGAATGTCACATTAACTTGGGATATTTTTTAACGACATCCAACCTATATGTCATGATCTTAGGATATTATGACATCGTAATCGGTATGGACTATTTGGAATTGCATGATGTGATACTCAACTGTAAGACAAAACGATTGAGTTTGATCGATCATGAGGGACAGAGAAGAGTGATTGTAGGAAGAAACCAGGGAGTGTGCATGAGGTTCATTGCATCCCTACGGTTATAAAAGATCATGCGCAAAGGATTCAAGGTATATGAAATCTTAGCGTTGAATGAAAGGGGTGTGGTGGAAGGATTAGAAAACCTTCCAATAGTACAAAATTTTGCAGACACGTTCCTAGAAGAGTTACCAAGTTTTCCACCCGAAAGAGAGCTGGAGTTTACAATTGACTTGAAACCTTTAACTGAATCGATAGCAAGAATGCCTTATCGGATGTCGACACCTGAGGTACATGAGTTGAAAATGAAACTGAAGGAGTTGTTGGACCTAGTACTTATATTCCCAAGTGTGTCACATTGGGGTGCGTATGTTATTTTCATAAGAAAGAAGGATGGATCGTGGAGACTCTGTATTGACTACCATCAATTGAACAAGGAAATGATCAAGAACCAATATTCTTTGCCAATAATAGATGATTTGTTTGAACAAATTAAGGGCATGACTATGTTTTTAAAGATCAACTTGAGAACATGATATCACTAGTTACGGATCAAGGAGGAAGAGATTCCTAAGACCACATTCAAGACAAAGTTTGGACTTTACTAGTTTACCATTTTACCATTTGGACTGATAAACGCCCCAGTGGTATTCAAGAGCTTGATGAATGGAGTGTTCCTTAAATACTTGGACACATTTTTTCAAGTGTTCATTGATGACATATTGATATATTCTCGGACGAGAGAAGAACATGACGAACATTTGCGCTTGGTACCACAGTGTTTACGAGAAAACAAATTATACGGGAAACTGTCGAAATGCTCTTTTTATCAATCGAAAATTCATTACTTAGGGCATGTTATCTCCGACAAAGGCATCATTGTGGATCCAATGAAGGTAGAGGAAATAATGGAATGCCCTGCATTAATGAAAATACCAGAAGTACGTAGCTTTATGGGTTTAGCAAGATATTATTAATGGTTCGTCGAAGGTTTTTCGAAGATAGCAAATCTGATCACGAAATTGCAGAAGAAAAACAAGAAGTTTGTATGGACCGAGAAATGCGCAGAAGCATTTCGAAGGCTCAAGGAGTTGTTGATGAGAGTGCCAATACTAAAATTCCCCTACATGGACAAGGAATTCTTGGTATGCATGGATGTATCCAAGGAAGTCTTATGCAGAGTCTTGATGCAAGACAATCGAGTAATCGCTTATATCTCAAGGAAATTAAAAAAGCATGAGGAGAACTATGTGATGCCTAATTTGGAGTTATTGGCCATTGTGTATGCCATGAGAGTCTGGAGACACTATCTGATTGGAAACAAATACGAACTAAAAATAGACCATTGTGGTTTGCAACACATATTTACGCAAATTGACTTGAATGCCCGATAAAGGCATTGGTCGGAATTGCTTAGCAAAAATGATTTTGAGATTACTTACATAAAAGGAACGATGAATAGAGTGGCATATGCGTTGAGTAGGAGACCATGCATATTCTTGATGATACATCTTCCGACGAATCTTCGAGAAAATATTCTAACTATACAGTTTGACGATGACTACTATAAAGAGGTTAAGGAAAATATCGAACAAAACACCATGTTGGTACCAAAGTTTGAAGGATATACATTGGAAAACAACGGATTGATGAGGTGTAATAATTGGATTTACATACTTCCTAATGAAAAATTGAGAATTTTGATCTTAAACGAAGCTCACAGAGTAGTGTACATGGATCATTCAGGAGTCATGAAGATGAGGGTGGACCTTAAGCCCTTATTCTTCTAGAAAGGAATGAAGTCGAACATAGTTAGCTATGTGGAGAAATATCTAGAATGCTAGCAAGTGAAGGTTGAACATAGACATCCGACAAGATTAATACAACCACACACTATTCCAAAATCGAAATGGGAGGTCATTTTGATGGATTTTATTATTGGATTTCCACTGATGGCAAGGAGACACGACTCAATTTTTGTGGTAGTTGACACTCTGGCGAAGAGTGCACATTGTATTCATGTGCGTACGACAGATCAAGCACCATACATATCTAGAGTTTTTATCAACGAGATTGTGAGATTACATGGTGTGCCTAAAAGGATCATATCCAATAGAGGATCAATGTTTAAATAATGTTTTTGGACTAGTTTCCAAGAGGCCTTGGGGACACAACTGAACTTTAGTACAACATATCACCCTAAGATAGATGGGCAGACAAAAATAACGAACCAAATTTTGGAAGATATGTTGTGTATGTACATGATGGACCAACAAGAGCATTAGGAAGAGTTTTTTCCACTCGTAGAGTTTGCGTACAAACAAAACTATCAAGGTACCATTGAGATGGCCCCATTTGAGTTTCTTTATGGGTGACTATGTTGGACGCCATTTAGTTGGGATCGATTTCAGGATAGGGTCTTGGTAGGACTATAAGTGAATCAAGGAATGGAAGAACAAATGTCAATGATAAGACAAAGGATTAAATAATCGCAAGACCGATAGAAGAGTTATGCTAATGTGCATCACGTTGACCATAATTATGATGTAGGTGACCAAGTTTTCTTGTGGGTGAAACTGCATAAGAGATTGATCAAGTTTGGAAAGGGTGCTAAACTCTCTCCTAGGTTTTTGGGACCTTTCAAAGTTGTGGAAAATAAGGGACATGTGTACTATCAAATATCCTTTCTTGATTCTTTGAGGCGTATGCATGATGTTTTTCATGTATCTTTTTTGAGACATTATGTTAGTGATGCTACACATGCGATTGACATGAGTTCCTTACAGGTGTTGGATGAGGGTGCACTCATGGCGGAGCCAATCCACATTATGTACCATTGCATTTGACAGCCACGACATAGAACATTCGATCAGGTCAAGGTCCAATGGGACAATTATAGTCCACACTCGGCTACCTGGGAGGAAGCATATGATATGCGCCAGCAATTTCCCTATTTTTTTTATAGTTTAGACATATACATCTTGTCAGATTCTTTATTTACTACATTTTATATAATTTACAACTTCGTGAAATTTTTTAAAATAAGAGGGGGTGTATGTGACATCCCTCTCTTGAGAGCATATGTTATTGACTTAATATTTGAGGACACTTGTGTGCAAGTGATCTAGTTATAGTACATGGTTATTTATTTCTCTTATGGATTCTTATGATGATTTTGATGGATTATGATTTACGTTGTTTTGATATCTTGTATTGACATATGATATTGACGAGTTTCCCCTGAGTGTGTAGGACACTTGACAGATTATGGATGTTGATGACATCAATGGGCCTCCTTGGACTCTAGATTGAGTGAGGGAGTGGATTGTATTGGTTTGAGTATTTCATTTATGCATATTTGACATATGATCAATTATATTATGATGTTGTTTATGGATCATTGATAGTTTTTCGTTGATGGATGAAGGCTGAAGATTGCCAGCTAATCTGACTCACATAAGGAGTAAAGGGGACATGCAAATATACCGTATATTGAGGGAGAGGTCTGGCAGTGTACCTGCCACATCCTACTAGCACTCCCTTCATGGCTCGAATTGTATGTTAACGATTACCTAGTTCGAGAGGTCCACGATGTCCTGAAGGCAGAGTGAGATAGTTACTCATGAAGATTTCTAAGAGGCGTGCAATAAGGCAGGGTAGTTATTCCTTAAAATCCCTTAGTATCTCCCAAGGTTGCCTGAATGGAGTGTTGACTCTAAGGGTTGGAAAAATATCAAAACCAGTCAAAGGCGAGTGGCACCCTTAGAGCATGGAGTGCGTCTTGAAGGGAACGACACATAATTAAAAATTTAATAAAAGGCACATGGAACCTTTGGAGAATGGAGTGCATCTTGAAGGGCACGTCACATAAATACAATTTGAGTCAATGAATATAGGTGGCCTAGAAAACCGTGAGAAAATAATTAACCTTGTAAAATATTGAACATCGCTTGGTCAATTAATTAATTAAGGCTTGAATTTATTAATCATAATCCCTATAAGAGTCTAAGCCTTTGCAATTAAAAATTTAATTAATTCTAAGTCTAAGTTAGTAATAAGACTAAAAAACTAAATTTATAAATTAAATAATGAGGGGATGAAGTAAATAAATTTAAGAATTCAAGAAAAATAAAATAAATATAAAGATTGATTAAATACACATATGTGCAAGTAATTACCAAATTGGAATTTAAGGTAAGAATGAAATAAAGCTAAAGGAATGGGTACTCATAGAAAGGAATATAGAGTCTAGTTAACACTAGTATAACTATCAAAAGATTCCTATTTTAACTCAAGTCAGTTTTAGAAAGGTGTCAATCATTAATTGGAAATAAGGGGAACAAAGAGATAACTAGGAGTGATTTAAGGAGCGCTTTCAAGAAGGGTGAGGGAAATTGACTTGTATTAAAATAAATTAAGGAATTTTGTTATGCAACTTATGGAGAGGGTGACAAGTGTATGGAGGAGATCATCCTTAATTAATTATTTGAAAAATGAATTAAATGTTCAATTGAATATGTCATTAAGGAAAATCCTATAAAACAAATGGCCTATATGAGGAATGGATCATCATTGGTTATGGGTAACGTTATGCTGTAGAAACTTTGACTGATTTTACTTGTGAGAGTTGGGATACCCAGCTTGAGAGAGAGTGGTGGTTGTACCTTGTGAGGCGAGCTGGGAGCTAGAGGATTTCTAGTTGTGTGTGTGTGTGGCCCCTTTGCGGCTCGGGGGGCTAAGGGGGAAGAAAAGTACCCCTAGTGTTGGCTGGAAGGTATTGATGAAGTCTCAACGGTTAGCAAGTGGATAAAGGAAGGGAAGGCCAGTCTCCAAGGATTGTCATCAAGCCCATATTCGACGGTTACGGTAATTAAATTTCAATTTGTAATTTTTAAACCAATCGTATATTAAGGTTGAATATTGTCGTGAAGTTGTGATTTTAAACATAATAATAAAGTTTCAAATTAGTCTATTGATTGATTTCCTTGCGAATCCTTTGTGACTACCGAATGCTTCCTCTGCGATTTTATAAAAAATGTATCCTCTGCGATTTATTACCTCTATGTTTTATAAAAAGAAATTGCCATGCATTTTGTGCATTTCCCTTGCGATGATTATTTGTTTCTCTTGTTTTTGTGATTCTTGGTGTCTGCTTACTAGGTTGCATAAACTGGGATGATCGATATGGCAGGTAATTTACTCTTTAGGATAGCTACTATGTTCAATTTCTTTGTTGATGTATACAGTGTACCTGTGTCGAAAGTTAGATTGTGAATCCTTAATGGATTTATCTCTGTGTTTTACTTGAACTAGATTGTGATTCCTTAATGGATTTATATCTGTGTTTTACTTGAACTCGATTGTGATTCCTTAATGGATTTATCTCTACATTTTACTTGAACTGGATTGTGATTCTTTAATGGATTTATCTCTGCATTTTACTTGAACTAGATTGTGATTCCTTATTGGATTTGTCTCTGCATTTATGGGATTGTGATTCCTTAATGGATTTATCTCTGCATTTTACATGAAATGGATTGGGATTCCTAAATGGATTTACCTCTTCATTTTATAAAAATAAAAATTTCCATGTGTTGGGTGCATCTACCCTACACTTTCACTCAGAAAACCTCTGCGTTTTTATTAAGAAATTTTTCCATGTGTTGGGTGCATCTACCCTATGCTTTCACTCAGAAAACGTCTGTGTTTTTTTATGAAAAATTTCCATGATTTTGGTGCATGTACCCTGCGATTTCTCTCAGAAAACCTCTGTGTTTTTAATAAGAAAATTTTTCATGTTGTTGGTGCATTTACCCAACAATATCACTTAAAAACCTCTGCAGATCTCGATCATATACTAGAACTTGAGCTGATAGTATTAGTTGGATCGCTAACACACTGTGGTGGGGATCATAGTGTTAGCGATCCGCACCACACAACACACAACTACCATTCACCAGATTATAACTAGCATATGGGTTCCTTGTTGTGGTGTTCTCTCCTTCCTTATTTTCTTATCTCCATAGAAAGAGACAAACCTAACTGCATGCAAAGGAATAATCAGAAGGGATTCAATTTTCAATGTGGTTGATTTCTTAACAATGATCATGGGTTGGGATTTTCCTAAGCCAGTTCAGTCTAGTTCCTTCAAGCAGCGACATCCTTACCTCATATCAGACGTAGGAGTGGTATCCGGAGGAAGAACTGAAGATAGAAAGATATTATAATGGATCAGGGAGTAGAGTCAAGGAATATCATGCATGCTCCCTCCATTTTGTTTGCCACTAGCTTGCTTCAAAGTAGTTAGTCCATCCCTCTCCATAATCTTACCTATCCCTTTTTAACAAAAGAAGTCGCCTTGCAATTTGTTCTTTTACCTTGTGATCTTACCCCAAGAAACGTCTACATTTTTACAAAAAAATTGCTAGGAAGGAAGCTAGTGTACTGAGTGATTTGGCCATGCACCCTTTTCCCTGCACTGCCCTCGACATAATTCAGGCTAACACATGTTCCCTTCCTTTAATC
>ML777905.1:1237465-1252201 GCA_009831015.1 Picea engelmannii | reverse complement strand
AGAATCAACAACAAGTTCTCCAAATCTTAAAGGACAACCTAACCATGGCACATAATCACATGAAACAACAAGCAGATCAACATCGTAGTGAAAGAAGTTTTGAAGTAGGGGATTGGGTGTTTTTAAGACTACAACCATACAAAGAGATGTCCCTTAAGAAAGCCAAGAAGGATAATAAATTATCACCAAAGTACTATGGCCCTTATAAGATGTTGCAAAAGATTGGTACTATGGCATACAAATTGGATCTACCTGCATCTTCACGAGTACACCTAGTTTTCCATGTTTCATTCTTAAAGAAGATTATAGGTGAAAAGATACCAGTTCAAGCTATATTGCCAGAACTTGATGAGGAAGGAAAAATCATATTGGATCTTGAAGCCATCACCGACACAAGAATTCGCCAGCTGAGGAATAGATCCATTTTAGATTATCTCATTAAATGGAGGAAACTTGGGAAGATGAGTCTTTTATACAGAAGCATTCAGAGTTACTCAAGCGTTGCAGACAACACTTGTCTCAAGGGGAGGGGCATGTTAAGCCCTAACATTGGCTCATTACCCCTTAATTGGGGCATATTATATTAGTAATGTTATTTTATTTATGTCGGCTTTATGCCATTAGCTGTAATTATACCTCCTAGTCTCCTATATATACCAAGGAGACATTTTCATTTTGAATCATCTTGTACTTGAACATTTAAGTGGGGTAAAAGGAGGTGTCCCCCTTGAAGAGGCTTATTATCTGAAATTATCTCTTTTTCAAGGCGTTCAGTACTTTTTCTGAGGTTTTTCTATGCTATATTGATATTTGGTTCTTAACAACACACCCCTCACTGATCGCTACCTGATGGATTGGTGTACTTCATTTTCGAGAATCCTAAGAATTGGCCATGCTCCTTCAATATGATCCAATGAATTGCACTAACATGCCAAAACTTTTCTCTTATTTACACACTTTCTCTTTCCTTATGAGAATTTATTTAGGATGTTTGTTCATATTTTATGAAAATCCAATTTAGAAGTTTACCATCACACACATTATTGGAGGGAGACATGAGAAAATGTCAAATGTTACTTTATTTGATCCTCCAGTGTGATTATGTTTTAACATTTTGGTTCTCTGGTCACATGGTCCCTTGAAGACCTTGAAAAAAACATATTGTTTTTCAATTACAGTTCAATTATGGACGTATCATTTATGGACGTTTCATCTACTCCATGTACTCTTTTTCCAATAGTTTGCTTGGATTGAGAATCCTATATGTGAAGTAGTTTTAAACTATTTTCAAAATCATGGACATTTACCTAGATCCTTAATCTGAGATTTACGTCGTTGATCTATCAAATGCAATAGGAATGTGATATTCCTCTTTTGTTTAGCTTTAAATTATACGCCCATCCCTTCATATAGTTTCAACTTTCATGCCAAGAGAGAGCAATGCATAGGATATATACTTTGAATTGTTTTAGATAGATGTGAGTTTTGAAATGAATCCTACTAAGGCAGAGATTTAGGTTGGGATCCAAGCTTCTTAAAATACAAGTCAGTCATGAGGCTTGTTCTTTAAGAGTTCTTTTTCAATATTGAATCAGTGTGCTATAATTAATAAAGGTATCTACAAATTAAAGCCTACAAATGTAGATTTCCCTTGCACCTATATAATAATGTTGACTTATGATTGATTAAGTAATTATATTCTCTTGCTCCATTTAAAATAAAGTAGATTCCTCTTGCGCCTCAAACAATATTGAAGTATGGTTGATTGAGTATTTATATTTCCTTGCGTCGTAGAATAATGTTGATGTGTAATGATTTAGTAATTATATTTATTTGCGCCATGGAATATTGTTGATGTATAAATGATTAAGTACATAGATTTCCTTGCGCCACAAAATCATGTTGATGTGTAATGATTTAGTAATTGTATTTATTGTGCCATGGAATCATGTTGATGTGCAATGATTTAGTAATTTCATTTATTGTGCCATGGAATAATGTGATGTTTAAACAATTTAGTAATTAGATAATCTTTCATCTTGAAATGAAACCTTGATGTATGATCGGTTGTAAATTGATTAATCTTGAACCTTGAAATTAATGATGGTAGATGATGGGTTATGTAATTGATTACTCTTGCGCCATGTTTAATTGATGATTAGGATTGATTGATTGATCTAGTTAATTTTCAAATTTATTGGTTTTAGTGATATTTAGACACCTCGTTGTTCCTCAGAGCAGTTGCCAACCTTCAGACCTTAAATGGTCAAAATCAATTTGATGAATATTGGGCTTGAGCATTGCTTATGTGTCCTAGAGGTCCCAACCATGCATGATAGGTTGGGTGGGTAGTTATTTTAATTCTCAGTGACATGGTTGGTCATTCAATTATATATTGCTTCAGTTGATCATGATGTATTGGTTGTGTCGTTTTTTATTATGATGATGCGTTGATTAAGTGTGGCTATTATTTATGATGATGTGTTCATTGAGTTGTTGTTTATGTGTTTATTATGCCACTTTTAGTTATTTTAATTCATGCTTATGTGTCATTTTAGTTATGATGAGGTATCATTTGTGATGTTTTTTATTATGTTCTAAGGAGTTTATTATCTTAATGCAAAACAACACACACACACACACACACACACACACACACACACACACCAGTTGTACAATGTTTTTTGTAGTTTATTTTTTCTTATCCCATTGGGTTTCTACCTTTTTGAATTTAAAGGGAGGAACATTTTCTTATCTAAACATCATAAGGATTCCAAACTTCCTTAATATTTTTTACAAATTCTTCCTCCGTTAACAATTCTAGATTCAACTTGAATTGTTTGGGATGTTTTGCATGGGTTGGGTCCATAGCTAACATATTGTGTTATGGTTTGAGTACCCTCCCCCATTGTCTCACACAATTAACTTCTTCTGGGAATCCTTTAGATATTATAAATCACTCTAGCCTCTTCGCTATTTTGTCTACCCCCGTTCTCTTGTTTCTCTAGGATGGAATTGGTTTTGTTGGTTCAATATCCAACAAGCCCATAGCTTCTAACTTTCTTATAAAACACCTTGATAGACAACCCATGCTGGAAGTAGGTCGCTAAAATTTTGAATATCCTAATGTAAAGTTTATGCCTTTCCTTATCACCACAACGTTTCTCTAGATACACTTCATATCAAAAAATATGTTATAGTCTTCAACTCTATCTGAGTAAGGACCATAAATGTTTAGGATATATATTTCTTTCTTCATATCAAATGAAAAAAAGTATACTCATATCCTTGTTGGAAAGGACGAGGAGTTATAGAGGGTAAAAGAGAACCAATCTACCACTCTGTAATACTTTCATTGGATCTCCCAATATCATCGATGTAATTGACCTCCCACCCAATTATAAATTTTGAGAGTTCATGAATAACCTTTTCCCCATTTTTCATTGTTTCCTAAAGGAGGATAATAAAGGGTTTTAATGTCTATATAAACCTCCCGATGACCAATTTCTTAAAGGTATTTCTTAAAGGTATAAACCTCACAAGTAGAGGATTCTCTAATATCCCCAATTATATATAGTTTTTCCCACATATAACCTATAAATATGATTTTTTATGTGCGATGGAATTATAAGTCCTTATTCTTAACGTCTCCTTTTGTTGTGGTTTGAATTTTATATTTGGATTATTTCTTGATGAAAAAAATCATTGGAATTCTTCCCTACCTCAATATCCAAGTTAGGATTTTCATAAGTCCCCACCTATGCTTCTTCTTCCCTACCTCAAAATCCAAGTTAGGGTTTTCATAATTCCCCACCTAGGATTCTTCTTCTACTTGAGCCTTATCTATCACGAGTAGATGGTTTAAGGTTGGGGAAAAATGATTTTTTATGCTTAAAAATCTAGGCAAGGATTCAATGATGGAATCCAAGGCCTTTATATCTCTACCTCTAACCCCCAAGTGTCAAAAACTAATTTTTTGAAATATTTCCTTTATAAGGGTAATTCAATCCAAAACACTTACCCATGAGATGATTGTTTTCCTTGTTATCATTGAAAACATCTAGAATATATTCCTTTTGAATACCCAAGGCCAAGGGATTCTCATCTAGGCCACTAGCTTATCATGTGTGGGTAACTTTTATTTTCCTTAATAACTTCTATCCTTGTAATTTTCTGAGGGGATTCCATCAATATCCCACACCTTCCTCTGATCAGGGAAATTTTATCCCATTGTGTTGTGCCCGTAGCTATGGCATAGCCCAAATATGAAGGGTATGCCAACGTAATTGATAGCTACATGAAAACAATCTTGACCTATTTCGATAATCAATTCCTATTCTAATTCTTTACTTGTTTCAAGACCCACCAACATTCTTTCCCTCCCAATGTAATAAATGTTTGAGAAACATAAACAAACTTCATAAAATTTCCTAAGGGAGTTCCCTTTTCCATCAAAAACATCCCTTGAACATCATACCGTATCCCTAATATTCAAACAAATATTGGTACAATGTCCACTCAAGTCATTCTAACTTCAAATTCGACATGCCACTTCTTCAAGAAAAACGTTTAGGAGCCCCACTTCCATCTCCTGTGTAGAACCTTGTTTATCTCTTCTGTTATCCTAAAAAATCACATTAGCCATTACTTAGCTAGGTTCAATATGTGGAGTGTGTGTCTTGTAGTATGTTTGAAGTTTAACGTTGTTCAATTCTTTAAACATTCACAAGACATCTTTTTACCAATAAAACTTCCTACAATTTTCTTCTCTCCCATTTCCAAAATTATTTAATTTGGTTTTTGAACCCAAATTTATACTTATCAACTCTAGATTTTTTTTTTTTGCATTTCCTTCTTTTATATTTTTCCTCTCCTTATATGAGGGGTCTTGGATGGCTCCTTGTGTCAAGCCAGGATGAGTCACTCATTAGGCTAAAGTCTAAATTCTTACTAATAAAACTAGTATCCTATAGTTTGGTAGAAATCCTTAAAGAGTTACGTAGATGAAATTCAATATTCCATAGTCAGTGGTATAAATTCCCTCTCTTCATCATAATTTTCATTAATAATTCCATATCTATCACAGTTAGAGAAGGACTCTTTACTTAGAAATTTGGTAGAAATCCTTAAAGAGTTACGTAGATGGAATTCAATATTCCATAATAAGTGGTATAAATTCCCTCTCTTCATCATAATTTTCATTAATAATTCCATATCTATCACAGTTAGAGAAGGACTCTTTACTTAGAAATTGGGAGAGTAGTCATATTGTATAAACACCAAAAAAATTATTCTAGGTATTTAATATTATTCAATCAAACACATATTTATATATGAATTTTCCCTCAACTACACAACAAACTTATGAGGGAATATATCAACTACACATATAAATAGGATCTAATAGTTGAAGAATATCTCTCACAACCAAATAGATCTAACAAACCCAAACCAACTCTAAAGTAAGTATTAATTCTAACACCCTCTCTTAACCCTTACATCACAAATAACAATACTGAAATCACAAAAAAGTATTTTTGGACTCTGATCTCTATCTAGTATAGACGACTCCTATCACTTGATCCATTGAAGATACAATTGCTTCTGACCATCAATAACATAGTTGTAATGACTGACGATTCTTGGCATACTTTAAAAGATAGTCTAGATATTGAATCCTCCTATTGACATACTTCTATCTTCTGAAATACATAGATCGCTTTAGTTTCCATTTATATAGGAAAACATTCTAGATATTGATACTCAATCATACAACTTGACATTTTTTCACATCCACAAGCTCACAAACAAACAAAGATGAACATAATCGTTGTTCTTGGAACAACGAAATACAACCATAACCACCAACTTCTAACAAACTCTAGACATAATCAAATCGATGATATGTTCTTGTGGCAACAAAGTACGTCAAAAAACAACAACCTAAATTATGTGTACTATGCTCTATGAATAGTTCTTCATAAAAAAAAAAAATCACAATCACACAAGCTATTGAAATCCTTCACACTCTCACACCTAATAAAGCAATGAATTCAACATAGATACATTTAGTGGTTTGTTACTAATATAGTTTCCTCCTACATAGAGGAGAAGAGCTCATAGACACGAGAAAACTCACCAATTCCATTCTCCTTCACTTGCTACGAGGAAAATGAAGTCAATTGCATTCCCTCATCAACAGTGAAAGACTCGAACTGGGAATCTGAGTCGTTGCCCTGAATCTGTGAAATTATATGCAACCAGTGAGATAAATTTTTAGATCTATTTGTCTCCCTCTGTGTGGTAGTGTCCTTGCTCGCAAAAATACTTGTGATCTCTAGCAAGTGCTACATCTGCCAGAAATCCCACCTCCAGTTCATTGGCGGGCTTCCCCGTGCAGGCTCCTCCCTGCAGATCGTGACCCCTTTTCTAATGGTCACTCGACTTTTCTCTCTCTTCGGAGGAAAAAAAAACGACGATTGTTATTCCACGGGATTCAATAATTACTACACATGTAAATCTCATCTTGTTAAAAAACAAAAGAACTTGTTTAAAAAAAAACTCACACAATAGCAATCATTCAAAAAAATATCTACTGTAACACAATCCAAGTTAATCTACTCTCCGATACTATATTAACAACAGATTGACAATCAGATCTTTCTCATTTTATTGGATCCTACCATAAGGGAGTTAAGCCTTAACCAATTTAGAAATTGAAAGAGTAGTCATACTGTATACACACCAAAAAACTATTCTAAGTATGTATTATTATTATATCAAGTATATATTTATATATAAACTTTTCCATTAAATATTAAACAAATAAAACAAATTTAAAAAGGAAATATTTCAATTATATACTTAAATAAGATATAATAGTTGAAGAAGATTTCTCACAAACCCAAACCAACTCTAAAATAAGCATTGATTCTAACATATGTGAGCTAATCCAACTCCCAACCTATGGGAGCGACCCTTCCAATCATCTCCTCCCTAACTCATCTAAAATTCCAGGTGGACCAATTCATCAATTCATCTGTTGTCTCTCTCAAATCAGCCATATAATCCAGTTCTTCTTCCATCATCACCAAACACTCCATGGTAGCTCATCCCATGTCCTTATCACTCAGTTCCAAAGACTTCAAACCAACCACCTACGAAAATCCAAGCCTCCCACCATTCCCACCTTCAGTGTTTTCCAAAGCATCAGACATACTCAGCCTTTATGGAGTTTTCATTAATTCCTCGGCATTCTAGAAATCTTTTGAATATGCAGCATTTGTTTTTCTTCTCTGTGTGAATGTTCTCGTCGCACAAATTTTATCCTTTCATCCCTTTTGATAGATGGGAAGGATAACTTGTCAAGTGTTTCCTTCTTATGATAAATAATTTCTTCTGCTTGTCACCACTCTCACTCCAACATATTTGCTCAACACCCTACTCACTAATGCAGGAGCTCAGCGATCGATCCTCAGGTGTGGCCCAGGTCCAATAGTGAATCATGATTCTCATACCAGAATTGACTATCTACTTTCTCGCACGCCCGTTCTGTGAAGGCATTCCCATACCAGAAACTACTATCAACTTTCACTCTCCCGCTTGATCTCCGACCACAATAATCTTAACTTGATCTTCGACATGCACTACCTCATTCCGCAAACATCAGGGGAGGTTCTGCGTGATATTTAGAAGTGAGAAAACCAATTGATGTGGCCTTGCGAACTGATCACTTCCACTGTTTCTGTAGTTTAAACCACCGCCACACCGCAGACTCACCGATACTTTAAACTAGCACCACACCGCAGACTCACATCCGACACTCATCGCCCCAAAGACCATCAGACTGAGACTGAAGGAATTGTTTCGCTGCACTGCAGTCTCAACAGATTTTATGTTGGGATTTGGTAAAAGAAGATTATGTTGCAATAGATTTTATGTTGGGATTTGGTAAAAGAATGTACCTTAGCGTAATGGTTGGAAAGAAACGTTATTGGTGAGAACTCATAAGAACAAATTTCAAATTTCAAATTTGTCTAATTTGGTGAAAAATGGAAAAATGAGAAGCAAAGAAGATAATACATAGAAGACAAAACAAGAATGAGCAGAGCAACTTCAACAAATCAAGAAAATCAAGACACAATCGTACAACTGGTTAGCATAGTTGGCAGGTGCAGTCACATACTGTTGAGGTTACAGATATAATTAACAAACCCAAACTCAAGAGTTACAAACATCAGCACTGATAATGCCTCTGAGTTACAAGTGTTGTCTCTGAAAATCAAAAACAGATTTTCCTAGTGGCTTCGTAAAAATGTCTTCAATCTGATCTCGCCAGCCACAAAATTGAAGTGCGATGTCACCATTATTGACTAGCTCACGTATGAAGTGAAAGTGAGTGTCAATATGCTTTCTTTTCTTGTGAAACACATGGTTTCTGGATAAATAAATTGTTGAAGTGTTGTCACAGGAGATAGGAGTTGGCTCCTTTTCTATATGTGACATATCATTCAATATTCTTCTCAGCCACACATCTTGACAGGAAGTTGAGGTAGCAGTGACATACTCTTCCTCTACAAAAGATATTGAGACAATGTGCTACTTCTTTAATGCCCAAGAAATAGGATTTGTGCCGAGGTGAAAAACATGTCTGAGGTGCTTTTCCGGTCATCTAGGCTGCTTGCAAAATCATTGTCTTGTAACCAGAGAGATGATTATCATCAGACTGAGTGTACCATAATACAAAATTGAGAGTGCTTGCAACATATCTCAGAATCCTTTTTTCCATCTTCTAGTGAGAATCTTTGGGGGATTCCATGAACCTGGAAATGAAGTTGTCTGCATACACAATATCAGGCCTAGTTGATGTAAGATACAAAAAACTGCTTAATAAATTTTTTTACATGGTAGAATCCATTGTAGGGCCTTCATCATGCTTGCTCAATTTTGGGCCTAGGGGTATAGGAGTTTATGTTGGATAACAGTCTTTCATGTGTAATCTTTTGATGATGTCTACTGCATAATTTTGTTGATAGAAAAAAATGTCTTCGGTTGATTGGTCAACCTCAATCCACAAAAAATATTTCATTATGCGAAGATCTCCAATCTCAAACTCAGATTGCATGGAATGTTTAAAACTGGTTAACTCAATATTTCCAATATATATCATGTCTTCAACATATAAACATACAATCAAAATTTTACCTTGCTGATCTGTTTTGGTGTATAGAGTTGGCTCATTTTGACTTATGTTGAAACCACTCTTGATCAAGTAAGTGTCAATTATGTTATACCAAGCTCTTTGAGCTTGCTTTAAGCCATACAAGGCTTTCTTCAATCGATACACTCTGGTTGGCTTCTCTTTGACTTCAAATCCAGGTGGCTAATCCACATAGACCTCTTCTTCTAAGATACTATTCAAGAAATATGACTTAACATCCATCTGGTATAATTTTCATTTGTGTTGAGCTACTATCGATAAGAGAGTCCTTACAGCGTCCAACCTTGCTATTGGAGAAAAAGTTTCACCTTAATCAATACATGGTTGTTGTGAGAATCCTTTGGAAACATGTCTTGCCTTGTGTTTTTCAATCTACCCCTTTTCATTGAGTTTAGTTTTGTAAACCCACTTGACACCAATACTTTTCTTGTGTATGGAAAAATCAACAATATCCCCTGTCTTCTTCTTCTCAATGGAGTCAATCTCTTGGTTCATGTCTTGAACCCTATGGGGCTCTTTAGCTGCTTCTTTAAAAGATGCAGGTTGACATGACATTAATACAAAAATATTGTGTTGATCAATATCATCTAATACTAATGGATTTCTCTCAAAATTTGAGTTCTCTGATTTTGAAGTTCAGAGGATGAATTTATGCTTGAAGTAGAGTTGTCCTGGGGACTTTTAGGTTGTCCTTGTACCTCCAATCTTGGAAGGGCAAGATGATGTGTTATCTATCCTGAATTTTCTGTGTTTTCAAGAAGTGGCAACAATGGATTTTGATTGTCCATAGATCGATTTTCAGACTCACTCCAGAACTGATTATCAAGAAATTTGACATCTCTACTGAGAATTAGTTTCTTTGAAATTGGATTGTAGAGTCTGTAGGATTTGGATGTATCATTGTAGCCAACAAAGATGCATTTCTCACTTCTATCATCAAGTTTCTTCCTCAATTCGGAAGGTATGTGAGTGAATTATATGCATCCAAATGTTCTTAGATGAGAAACATTTAGCTTTGTCCCACCCCATACTTCTTGAGGAACCTTCATCTTGAGACTGGTGGTTGGAGATTATTTAGGAGATAAACTGAGCATGCTACTGCTTCAACCCAAAATAGATTTAAAAGACATTTCTCTCTCAGAAGGCTTCTTTCCATGTTCATTATTGTCTGATTTTTTCTTTCAGCCACTCCATTTTGTTGTGGAGTATACCTAGTTGTAGTTTGCATGACGATGCCTTGTGATTTGCAGAAATTTTCAAATTCTTTGGAGTTTTATTCTCCTCCTCCATCTGACCTGAGAGTCTTCACATATTTCCCACTCTGCTTTTCAGCTTCACCCTTGAATTCTTTGAACTTTACAAAGGTTTCAGACTTGTGTCTGAGAAAATAGATCCAAATTTTCCTTCTAAAGTCATCAATCAACGTTAAAAAATAAATGCTACCATCTATTGAATTTGTTTGCATTGGTCCACATAGTTCAGTGTGAACCACCTCTAAGTGTTGTTTGGCTTGAGTGGAGGACTGTGGAAAACTAGTTCTCTTATGTTTTCGAAGAATGCAAGACTCACATGGGGGATTTTTCTCTTTGAAGACAGGGAGACCTTTGACCATGGACTGCTTTTGTAGAAGGCTTATACTTTGAAAGGGTAGATGTACAAATCTTGCATGCCAAACCATAGTTTCATTTGGCGTGGATGAACTAATTTGTGCATATGATTGGATCACATTTGTAGTTCTAAGGGCTAGGGGAAACATTTTATTCCTAGTCATGTGGATTTAAGAAATCAATTTTCTGTTGGGGGTTTTGTCATACATCCTACATGATGCTCCTTCAAAAAGTACCTTATAGCCATGTTCAATTAGTTGTCCTACACTTAAAAAATTATGTTTCATATCTGGAACATGATAGACATTGTTTATGTCTTTCTTTACATTTTGTTTAGTAAGAATAAGTATAGTTAATTTTCCTTGAAATTTGACTAAGGAATCATTTCCAAGTGTAATATCAGATGAAATAGAAGAATCAATGCATGAAAGTAAATCTTTTTTACCTGTCATGTGATCGTTGCATCCACTTTCCAACAACCAAAGATCTTGGTGTTGTTCTGCAGTCTTGTGCCATGAGAGAAACATGCCATCGGAGGTTTCTCCTTCATGATTTGAGACATGTGATCTTCATGAAAGATGATCTTATTTCTTCTTCCATAATAAAGATCCATATTGCCCATACTTTTTGCAGTAATAACATTGTATGCTTGATTTTTCATTTGATCTTCTCCCTCTGCATCTTTGAGGATGGAAATTTTGATTCTACTTATGTTGTGTGTGACCATGGAAATTCTGATTCTGGTTCTGTTTTTTGTGACCTTCACTTGAGTGATGGTTACTTGGAATTCTCCCTCTTCCTTGGTGACCTATGCCTCTGCTGAATAAGAATTGAGTCTTGAAGGCATTGGCTATTGACTCATCTTCAAGATGTAGTATGGTCTCATTTTCCAATAGAGAGCCCATTAATTCATATGTTGAAAAATTTGATAGATACTATGATTCAAAGATGGTTGTAACAACCATTTCGAATTTCTTTAGTATAATTCTGAGGAATTTCTCAACGATTCTTTGATCAGGGATGGCTTCACCAATCAATCTGATCTAGTTTACAATTCCCATGAGTCTCGTCATAAAAATATCAACGTTTTTAGACTCTGTCATTTTTAAAGTCTCAAAATGCATCCTCAAGGTATGCAACTCGACTCTTTTGACCCTGTCATTTCCTTGATAGGCTGATTTAAGGATGTTGCAGGCATGTTTTGAAGTAACAGTGCCTCTCATTTTTTAGAAAATCGAGTCATCCACTGAGTTTTGAATCCATAAATTTTCCTTATTCTTTGTGTTCCTTTGTGTTTCCTGAGTAGTTCTCTGTTGATTTGTCATGGAAACAATGTCTATTGAATATGGTTCCACGTAGACAAGATCCACTTGATCCCAACACTCTTGTTCTTGTAAGAAGGATTTCATTCTAAGAGACCAAAATTCATAGTTCTTTCCAAGAAGAATCGGTCCTTGTGCTTGTCCTAAATTGCTAGAGGTGGCCATCTTGAAACAAATTGAAAAAAAAAAAAAACAATTGTTAGAGATTTGTGTTCTTGCATGTTTCCTCTACGTAAAACCATGTCCGCGAAATCCTCTATGTGACTTCAGGCTGAAAAACATGGAGTAGACCACTTCTTTAACTTCGATCTGGCTGGATCTGACTATCTAAGCGCGAGATATATGGAGTCAGATCTCTGAGATTTTTTCTTTAGCGACTGTAGCCCCTCAAATGGCAGAATTGGGCTTGTTGAGTTTACTCGAGAGCCAAAAAAAAAAATTGAAGTTTAGCTTCTCATGTGACCGGGGGCTGAAAACCAGGCGCTTCGAGCCATCAGGATTTTTGACGCGTGAAGGTCTCAATTCCTCTAAATAACCAAATAAATGAATTGCTGCAAAGATCAACGATCCTCATTGATTTGAGATCAAGGGTCCACAATTACTTTGGGACTTCATGCCTTTGGGGCTCCGTGAGATATTCCTTTCTTACCTCGCAATCCTCGAAACTTGCAAACCTCCGAATAGGGGAAGATATTGACAGTCTCAATTACCCGTCAATATCTACGAATCAGAATTACTTTGTGATTTTGGGATTCGAGGATCCTTCACCGCTCTTAATCACAAAACTCGCGAAGTGCCTAAGTGGAGAATTTTCCAGAGAGAGATAAATCCAACGATACTTAAGCCTCGACAAACGAACAACCAAGATATTTTTCGAAACTTCGACCTTCGGAAGTTTCCGTCTACTAATACACGCAATCCTCTGGAGTGTCGAATCTTTGAAGTGCAAGATCAACCTCCACGTGTCCTCTTGATTTGGATGGCTGAGATTTACTTCGGAATCCTGGGCTTTGGGCATTCCAATATGGACAACACCACAAACCTCTTAAGTGTTAACTTTCTAGAGTGTCAGATATGCCGACATGCGCCCTCGGCCTTCAATGGCTCATATTTAGTTTGGGACTTCGGGCAATTCTTTCTCTATTGCTTCACTCTACAAAACCTTCTAGAGTATTAAGTCTCTGAAGTGAGAGATCTGGCGTCACGTGTCCTCATTGATGGATGGCCCAGATGAACTTAGGTATTTGGACCTTCGGGAGTTCTTGCTTCTCATATCTTTCTTTCTTCCGAAGTGGTTATCTATCGGAGTGCAGGATCTCCTGCCACGTGTCAACTTCGATTAATGGTATGGATCTACTCCATCTCTTCGGAGCTTCGGGAGTGGAAACCTTATCTTCTTCTTGCTTCCTCCCAGAGAACGAGATCGTCTGACATGTGTCCCTTTCTTGAAGATCAACGACCACGAGTGATTGTGTAAACTCAACTCACTCACTCTTTAATTTCCTTCCTGATCTCCGCAAAGCGAAGATGCTCGTCCATAGTGGGATTGATATCCACCGTTGATCTGTTGATCTAGCAAGATCAATGATCCTAAGGAATTGCGGGCTCACAACTTGATTACGCTTTAATTTCCTTCCCGATCTCCGCAAGGCGAAGATGCTTGTTCGTAGTGGGATTGATATCCATTGTTGACCTGTTGATCTAGCAAGATCAATGATCCTAAGGGATTTCATGCTCACAATTTGTTCACACTTTAATTTCCTTCCCAATATCTGCAATGGCTCCCCACCGCCGATCTCTCTTCAATGAGATCTGACGGTATTGACTTAAATTTTGCTTGATCTGACGGCTTATCTTTCTCTCACCCAGATTTGTTCTCGCGACCGATCTTATGGCTTCTTTAGCTTGTCTTTTTTTGCTTCTACGAACTTCCTCCTGAAGAAAGAATTTCACGAATCTTTCACGAATTATTTAAATGCTCACAAATCTTTAAGTGTTTCGTCCTTCTACAGCTCTGCTTCCTCGTGCTTGTTGTCTCCAACAATCTTTTGAGTGTACTGTGGACTGGTCTCCAAGATCTATGAAGAATCTCGTGTCTCGTTCTCTCGTCTACGAGACAATGTAAGCTCTATGCTCTTCTTCCTAGGATCGAGCTACTCTCTAGGCACTGTGAAGAGGCTTACATCCTAAGATTTGATACCATGAAAAAATCAGAAGCAAAGAAGATATTACAGAGAAGAAGAAATTGGAAACAAGAATAAGCAGAGCGCCATTCATTAAGGGAAAAGAGTTGAGCTAAATAAGCTTCAACAAATCAAGAAAATAAAAAAACCATCATACACTTGGTGTACAGTCACATATTATTGAGGTTACAAATATAATTAACAATACATGCCATACAAATAATCAAATTTAATTAATTAAAAACCTATAAACAATATGATGCCACTTTAAAGATTAATTTGGTGAGAAGAGTATCATAATGATTGATGTTGTGGGAATGGTTTAGAAGAAACTCTACCGAAATCTTTTTATTGTGAAACATGAATATTGTTTTGAAGAATCTACTATGCTAATTATGAAACAA
>ML777905.1:1171804-1223321 GCA_009831015.1 Picea engelmannii | reverse complement strand
AGTTATATATATCAATATAAAAGATAACAATAAGCTATATATATATATATATATATATATAAAAGAGATATTTACAATAAGCTACATATATCAATATAAAAGATATTTAATAAGTTCTAGTAGTGGATGTCTAACATTATTAGAATAGATCAAATGTTTCATCACAAATTTAACATACTTAAAAAATTTGTATGAATCACCTTCCAACCATTCAAACTATTACTTCACATTGTTAGCTATCAAAAACAAATATTTGTGTGAATCACCTTCCAACCTTTCAAACTATTACTTCACATTGTTAGCTATCACAAACAAAATTTACGAAGAAAAATTAAAACCTATGAAAGGAATATACAATTCTAAATCTATTTGTTCATGAAAAAAAATTAAAACCTTTAACATAGTTAAAATTTGTGTGAATCACCTTCCAACCATTCAAACTATTACCTCTTAACATTGTTAACTATCACAAACAAAATTTATGAAGAAAAATTAAAACCTATAAAAAGAATATACAATTCTAAATCTATTTGTTTATGAAAAGAAATAAAACCTTTAACATAGTTAGAAAATTTGTGTGAATCATCTTCCAACCATTCAAACTATTACCTCTTAACATTGTTAACTATCATAAACAAAATTTATGAAGAAAAATTAAAACCTATAAAAAGAATATACAATTCTAAATCTATTTGTTCAAATCTATTTGAAAGCACCCTGTTAGCTTTCAAAACCATCCTTGCTATTTGGTACAAATTCAGGAAAACACCTCCTGTTGTCCCTTTAGTTGATTCCTTTCACTTTAGTGCATTCCATATTTGGGGTATTCTTATGCAAATTATGACTCTTAAGTGGAAGCATAAACTAACAATATTTTAATACCAAAGACAATAAAACCAAGATTAAACCGAGAACAAAAATCAAAACCCAATACAAAACCACGGGGAAATGATAAATGGCATTCTTATTATTCAAAGGAGAATTACAATAATGGACATACTCGTACAACCATCCTCTCCTCTCTATGCACACACCACAATCCACAATATTGTGTCTTGCTCACACACTTCACTGCACATACACCTGTAGGGGTATCCTCGTATATGTATCATCTATCACACAGTTACATGAACTGATCATAAATATATCACACGATTACACAACCTATTCATTGTAGTGTACATGCATGCACAGTCTAAACTTAGTTGATCTGCGTGTGCATGTTACCGCATGGGAAATTAGTTGGCACTTTTCCAACAATATCCACCTTGACAAACATTTACCTAATATATCATGCCTAAATCAATTCATCACCTTTCCTGCAAGCCAAGAGAAGCCAAACACCATCACATCTCTGTAACTTCTCTAACAATACCATTATTTGAACATGTCTGCCTGATTCGCTCCTGTATGGACCATTCTACCTCCATCAATAATATTTCTTATAACGAGATGCACTTGGCCATTTTGATGCACTGGACTATTAGTCAAATGCACAACACTTTGACCACCACAAAACACCTCATCATATACCTGTCCAAACTTACCTAATAGATCCTTGCATTCTTGCAAGATGTAACCTGAGGTAGGTATCCTCTTGTCCAAATATCATGAATCATAGCCACAGACTAAATCACTGCAACCGTTGTAAGTGATACTTGTGCTTTTGTGTTTGAAACACTGTTGGGCCTCCTTTTTGACATCCACAGACACCTTAATTTTGTGACCTATATTGAATATGTTGCCTAAAACAATGAGTAATCCATTCATTTTCCTCAATGAAACACTCATTTGACTATCTCTTGGTGTACATGAGGTAATAATCATTTAACCTATGATTTTCATGGTTTATTGATAGTTAGAATAGTTAGTTATGTGCTTTATTCCATATAATAGCCTTGTTTTAGAAATTGTATTAGGATAGGGTTCTAAGACAACACTCAAGGTCATCTCGTACTCACACTCCAATTCATTCGGTACAAGAAGGTTCTACAATCATGGTACCTACGCTCATCCAATACTCACACTCCAAGCCATCCAGTACTAGAAGGTTCTACAGTCATTTGGTACCTATGCTCATCTCGTACCAATGTTTATTTGTCACTTGTGCTCATCCGGTACCATAAGGTTCTACAATCATTTGGAACCTACGCTCATCCAGTACTCACACTCCAAGTCATCCGGTACCAGAAGGTTCTACAATCATTTGTACCTATGCTCATCCGGTACCAATGTTTATTTGTCACCTGTGCTCATCCGATACCAACATCCTACAGGCATTCGATACCAGATATAGTTCAGAAATTTGGAATGCTTCTAGAGGAAAATCGGGGACATGGGTTTTGTCTAGAGAGATGTCGACATGTAAACACATTTGAAGAAATTCACCCATCTTGGACATGTGAGCCTCCAACTCAGGAGGAATGATTATGCAAAAACTAGTAAAAATCTCAAACTGCCAACTTGAGCCTCAATTTTCGTGAAGATGGTATAAAATCTAGAAATTCTACAAAATGGGTTTTGTCTAGAATGTGTCAAATTGAGTAATTTGCGGGAAATGTTTCAAAATTCGAATTGTTTTGGAATATATGGGTGTATCTCTAACTTGAATCTGCCCAAATTGATGAAAAACCCAGATTTTTGTGATTTCATTTCAAAAATTGTAAAATTAGTTTGAACCAAACTTTGAGTTGGGGAATTCGGTTTTATCCATTCCTCCATGGATTTAATGTATAAATAAGAGCTTCATAGGGTTGAGAAGGAGACCATTTTTATCATCATTATCTTCATTGTTATTGTATATGAGGTTTGATATTATATGGGAAAGTGTGGAGCTATTTCTTTGTAATCAAGAAGCTAATATTTTTTAATAAATGAAAATTATTGATTGTTGAAGACATTCTCCATCCTTCTGTTGTTATTTATTATTTTAATTAGTTTATGAATTTAATTGATTTAATTTCCATACAGTGTGTGCTTCTATTATGCAATTTGGTTTTATTTTTCAATTGGTTTCATCATAAAAATCGAATTAATACTCTCCCACTCAAGGAATCATCATACTACATTCAATTTAGATTGCACTCCTTTTTATATGGTTTCAATCCACATGTTTTCTATAATGCTTTGTCTCTGTGTTTAGTGCTCATTTTATCAGTGAAACTCTGCCCCACAACTTGGTTTAATTTCATCCCTCTTATCCATTATCACACCTATTTCAATCGCCCAGTCATTTCCATCAATCACTCTGTTATTTTCCTCACTTAACTTATCAAAATGTCTCTTTCAAACCTGGCTCCAAATCGTTCTTTGCATTTTTTAATTGTGTCAAAACATGTTCAAAAGAGCATTAGTATTCAGTTGAGTATTCAAATTAACTCTTTAAAATAAAATAAAAACAAAAACATATAATTAATTCTCCATGTATTATTTACAAGGAAAGAAAAAGACAGTGTGCACATTCTTCCTTCATTTTCTGCACTCATAATTGATATATTGTCACACAACATTTCATTGTATAGAGGACTCATTCATTTCCTTTCACTACTCTTTCACTCCTCGTGTTCTTGAATATGCCTAATTCTTACAATCCAAATGACTATCAACACAAGGTTACATTTCACTTTCTTTATTTACATTCAATCTTTTGAATTAGTCGTGCTTTGTGCATACATCATTTCTTTTAAACATTATTTGTTAAGTTTTATATTGAAGATCTGACTTCCAAAGAATGTTCATTCTTAAACCATTTTACATTCAGTCCTATTTAATATAGAATTGACACTTGCATTTCAATTGTTTTTATTCTATATTTCTTCATTTTAGCTCATTCTTTGCCAAACTCCTTCATTATGTTTGACGTACTTAAATTAGGATTGATCTCAAGTTTAGGATGTGTGATTTTACATTTGCTTGATATTTATACAGCTTAGGTTTGGATTGCTTATAGATTTATTTTAGTTCTGAATCAATTTTGTTTATGCACTATTTTGTACCAGTCTACACTTATTTTTGCACCAATTTCCTCTCTTGTTTCTGTTATTTATGAATGATTTGGTTATCATTGTGTAGGACATAATTTAATATTTTTATTTTAGGATAGATCTTTGTCATAAATTGTTGATTACATAGCTTTGTTTTAGTACTTCATTTTGTTTTGATTTTTATTGCAAGATGGTAATTTTACTCACCAAAGGAAAGATTAAAGGTCTAACTCATGAGATATGACCTCCCTATAATAGGCTTCATCCCAAGTTGATTAGTTTATTTCCTGTCAATTGAATTCATTTTCATTTCCTTGTTTCTTTTATTTCATTAAAGTATGGATCCACTATAGGAAATAATCATTAAAGGATAGGAAACTGAAGTAAGCTACTCATGATTAATCACACGAACATCACCCTGAGTGCATGAAATACTGCTATCTAAGACTTTATAGTGCTAAGTTATTTCTATGTCCCAGTGATGAATCCTTAGTGTTAAATTTCTACAATTTGTTTTGCTTTGCTTAGTTTGTTCATATTGTCGTCGACTTTAGATTATGATAGACTAGGCTCTAATCCTGCATTTCTTTTTCTTTCACCTTGAAGCTTACAAACCTCGGTTGATAATTTAATGTTGGGAATTAATAGTGCATATATTTAGCCCAAAATTTTTGGCGTCGTTGTTGGGGAGGTGCTAAACCGCTTAGAAATATAGGTAGATAGTTTTCATTTTAAATTACATGGATGACCTGAGGGTGAAGAGAAGATGGTAAGACATGAGGGAAGAGCCCAGACATCCACTTTAGTGGGGTTGCTCCAAAGTTAGGTTGTCCTCTCCCTTTCATGCATAAGTGTTTTTATTTTAATGCAAGTGTGTTTTTCCTTCTTTTGTGCAAAAGTGTGTTTTTATTTATGCCAATTTATTTTTATTTATGATGAGTTGACTTGTGCAAACCGATAACCTAGTGACAATAGGGTCCCACTAATGCAAGGAGTTCAAGTTTGGTGTGCTTTATTTTTGAAAATAGTTTTAATTTCTTAGTTTAAAATTTAGATATTTGATGATAAATCATTTTTGGGGTGTTGTAAGAACCACCGAGTACTAATTTGTGTTGAGAGATAGGGATCATCAACCAGCTAGAGTAATTCACGGATGATCAAGTGCTTGAAGAATGTTCCTCCAAGAACTTTCTCACATTCTAGCAGCAGCTAGGATATCCACCTCTTAGGAAGAGCATATCTTGAAAATAGTCAAGAATTTATTTGTCTCTCCACAAGAATATTTAGAAGTCCCTTCAAATTCCTCTTGTCAATTTGTTGAGGAGACTAAAGAATCATGGATAGAATTCAATGGAGAGAAACCATTGGAACCTAAGATTGAGGAGTTCTTATCATGCCTCTTGGAAGATCCTGTATGTACTCCAAAGACCAATCATCTTGAAGAAGATAAGTTGCGTAGCATGGAAAATGAGGACATGTTGTGTGACCTAAACAAAGAAGAGAAACGAGAATATCATGATCCTATTGAAAGATGGTTCCAATTAGTTATGATGTCACACTACTCTTTTACTTTTCATTATTGTTTGATCTCATCATCAAAGCAATTGGCCCTTCATACTCTGGTATGCATTAAAATTTATCGTTTAAACCCGAGTATGGATATATTTCTAACCTTGTTACACACATGGCTTCACTGGAAGTATTGCTATACTTGAAGGACATTTTATTTTGTTCAATAAGAGTAGGATAGTAAATAAATAAATAAATCTTGCATATAAGTGCAATGCAACCTATCTTTCATACTTTTCATAAATGGGAATGTCAAAAGTTAACAAAGAAATCAATTTGAGATCTTTTCTTCCTCTAATAGATTTCTTTCTAAAAGTTATGACAATTTTGTTTGGAATTTTATGAGAAGGTAATCTCTTCATCTTATGAATGCACATATAATACTGGAAGGGTATTTTCAAAAGCGGAGAATGCATCCTTATCAATGGAACAAAACACTTAAGGGAGTACTTCATGACCTATTTCCTCAAATTTATTAGTTTTCCTCAAGTTGTTTAAAAAGATGCATCCGTGCTTTATCATTAACTATCTATTTTAAGACCATTGTTTCACAAGGATGATCGATTAAGTGGTATTTATAATAGAAATTGAAACTGAATGTTAATTCCATACTATTTTATTCATATCTAATAACTTTTGGTCAAATAAATCATGAATAATGTATGCATTGTTCAACTTTTAACATTTTCCCTGAATTTTCTATTTGTAAGCATGAATACAAATCTAGTTTTGATTAGTTCTATTGGTTTGTTTTTAGCAGTTGTTCGCAACCCTCTCAACAACCTTCCTTACTTTTTTAGCATCTCATATTGTGTGCACGAGGGCATGAAAAACCTCAGGCATGCGGAAGTAGTTGTTGGGACCTTTAAATTCTTTTCAACTTATGTCAACATGTTCAGTGTTGGAATTTGATAGTCATTTCCATAATTTTGGTACCATTACCAAATTTTTGCATTAGTTACCTACAGAATTCTAGTACCAATACTAAATACTTGTACCAATTTCAGTACCAAGCAATGCTTTGTTTCAGCCAACATATTTTACATAGTTTATGTTGTATCCCACAATACACATAATGTTATTCAGGTACATGTGAACAAGTTCAGCATGATATATGGTACCGATATTATTGAGCAGTGATTGTAAGAATTTTCTACAACCTGTAACTTAGAGTATTCAAGTCACACTGTGAGGTCTACGAATTCCAGTTTAAAGATCATAAAGACCTGTTTCGGTACTGTCCTATTTTGGTACTGCAACAACTTGTCCGATACTAGTTAATAATCTAGTACTGGTGCCAAAGTAATATGATCACCAACATGTACTTGACACTGTTTCCACTTCAGGTAATTGGAGGTATGAGCCAATATTTTCCCATTCTTTCTATCCAGGAATCATTTAAGTATTGTGCTAAATTGTTCTTTACTTTTATGTACACCTTCCTTCTACGTCATTGTTACGCTCACCACTAAATTTATAATCCTTGTTACCATTTAAAGATATATTTTCACATTCAACTCTATATGATCATGGGTACGTCTATCTTATTACCTCATCCTTATAAAAAAGTGATAATAATTGAAACATCCTTTGAAAAATGGACACCATTATGTCTAATACCGACCTAGTTGATTCAACAAGCTCTTATCCAACTTTCTCTTATAATCTTCTCTTAGGTGGCATTGATGAAAAATTTCATGTGGTGGACCACTCCTGTAAAACCTCAATGGACTTTCATGAGAATCCTAATAGAATTAACCAGAGGGGCCTCTTAGTCATTATCCAAGATGTTCCATTATACATTGAATAGTTGATATTTAAGGGTAATGTGGATGATGTCACCCTTGGGATAAATAAAAATAATCAATTATGTTCCTAATAAATCTAGAAAACTCTTGTATCGCCTGCCTTCCTTATACTCTAAAGTTTTCAATGAAGAGTATACATCATTCTAAATGTTTTTAGTATAATAAAATGAAGTATCAGGAAGTACTTGAGTAAATCCGTCGAGGTACTAAACTGGCCTGTTGGCAGCGAGGCCATGCTTGTATGGTACTAAGGTAAACTTGTCAGGGTATTGAATAGGATTTTTGGAAGCGGGTCTATGTCGGGTAAAGGGAGTTCAAAAACATTAATAGGCACACCTAAAACTAAATGAAAAACCCTTGGGTATCATTTTGAAGAAATCATTATCAAATCAAACTTAGCAGATGACCTTTATATCTCTCGAATGATGTTCTTAAAAACCTTATAGTATCCACCTTAGGGTTGTATCTTTAAAATGAATAGGTTTGCATGGAAATAGGACCCTCAATATGTGTAATTCACCCTACCTAAGAAAGAAGACCTTTATCTCTATACACTTGGATAAGAGACGAGTTAATCATCTTGGGATGTATTATTTTATGTGTTCCTTTCTTCAAATGAGATCTATAATATAAATATATCACTTTTATTTTAAAGTTAATATAGCTAAAATACCTATGAGTTAAAAGTCATTTGTGAAATCTCTTGGCCAAATACTAGAGTCACATCCAACCCTTTCTCCTAATTATTTTCCACAAAAGATTGGATAAGACTTAATGTCAAATCACTAACGACTCTAATCTATTACTCATGAATCCAAATATCCAAGCATGTCATTATGTACTACCCTGTTGACATCATAACCATAATTGAACATTATTACATTAGACGCTCCTCTTAATGGTGTTTCCATTCATATGAGCATCATTATAACCATTATGCCATTAATGAACCTTTTTCATTATACTACCTTTGATACTCATGTTCGTTACTCTGCTCAGGTCTATTACTTTGTTACAGTACCAAACCCTCCTCTCGTATAAACTCTGGTTCACATCATTAAAATTAAGAATTTCTTTCAAGACATGCATGGGGGTTGATCGCTATGAACCTATGTTTATGGTGTTTCAAGAGACGGAGGAATATATGACATGCAAAGAAAAGTTTGAAAGGGCTGGATGGGTACCCATTTCTAGAACAATTTCAAGGGAACCATGATGAAATGTCCAAAGGCCTTTGCACAAAATTGTGATGGTGAGATCATTCGATTGGGATTTTGAAAGTTTGAAGATCATTGTTGCATGAGGACATGCAACGGATAAGGAACGAGGGAAACTTTGGGTCTCCTTTTTGAAATCCACATACATCTTAATTTTGCAACCTATATTGAATATGTTTCCTAAAACTATGATTAATCCATTCATTTTGCTCAATGATACACTCATTTGGCTATCTCTTGGTGTATATGAGGTAATAAACGTTTAACCTATGATTTTCATGGTTTATTGATAGTTAGAATAGTTATCTGTGTGATTTATTCCATATAATAGCCTTTTTCTAGAAATCAAGTTAAGACAAGGTTCTAACACACGACTCAAGGTCATTCGGTAATCACACTCCAAGTCATCTGATACCAGAAGGTTCTACAATCATCCAATACCTATGCTCATCCATTACTCACACTCCAATTCATCCAGTACCCGAAGATTATATAGTGATTCAGTAAATTCTCTCATCTGGTACCTGCACTCATCTAGTACCACTGTTTATTTTTCACCTATGCTCATCCGGTACCAACATCCTACAAGCATATGATACCAGATATAGTTAAAAAAATTGGAATGTTTCTAGAGAAAAATCGGGGACATGGGTTTTGTCCAGAGCGACGTCTAAATGCATGCATAGTTGTTTAAATTCACCCATATTTCACATGTGCAGCTCCAACTCGGGGGGAATGATTTTGCAAAAACTAGTAAAAAACTCAAATTGCCAACTTGTGGCTTGATTTTCGTGCATATGGTATCAGATCTAAAAATTATACGAAATGGGTTTTGTCTATAATGTGTAAAATTGAGTAATATGGAAGAACTTTCTCAAAATTCGAATTTTTTTGGAAGATATCGGGGGATCGCTAACTTGAATCTACCCAAATTGATGAAAAACTCGGACTTTTGTGATTTCATTCCAAAAATTGGAATGTTTCTAGAGAAAAATCAGGGACATGGGTTTTGTCCAGAGCGATGTCTAAATGCATACATATTTGTTGAAATTCACCCATATTGCACGTGTGGAGCTCTAGCTCGGGGGGGAATGATTTTGCAAAAACTAGTAAAAATCTCAAATTGCCAACTTGTGGCTTGATTTTCGTGCATATGGTATCATATCTAGAAATTATACGAAATGGGTTTTGTCTATAATGTGTAAAATTGAGTACTGTGGAAGTACTTTCTCAAAATTCGAATTGTTTCGGAAGATACGAGGGGGATCGCTAACTCAAATCTACCCAAATTGATGAAAAACTCAGATTTTTGTGATTTCATTCCAAAAATTGTAAAATTGGTTTTAACCAAAATCTGAGTTTGGAAATTTGGTTTTATCCATTCCTCCATGGATTTCATGTATAAATAAGAGCCTCATAGGGCTTAGAAGGAGACCATTTTTTATCATCACGATCTTCATTGTTATTGAATATGAGGTTTGATATTATATGGGAAAGTGTGGAGCTATTGCTTTGTAATCAAGAAACTGATATTTTTTAATAAATGGAAATTATTAATTGTTAAATACATTCTAAATCCTTCAAATCTGAACTATTCTTTTAGGAGCATGCCTAGGTCGGGTAGATCCCCTCGATTTGGGTATATCCCTGTTGTTATTTATTATATTAATTAGTTTATGAATTTGCTTGATTTAATTTTCATACACTGTGTGCTTCTATTATGCAATTTGGTTGTATTTTGAAATTGGTTTTCATTACACAACTTGAATTAATACTCTCCCACTCAAGGCATCATCATACTACATTCAATTTTGATTAAATTCCTATTTATATGCTTCCAATCCACATGTTTTCTGTAATGCACTGTCTCTTTGTTTAGCGCTCATTTGATCAGTGAACTTCTGCCCCACAACTTGCTTTAATTTATTCCCTCTTATCCATTATCACACCTATTTCAATCACCCATTCATTTCCATTAATCACTCTCTTATTTTCCTCACTTTATTTATCGAATTGTCTCTTTCAAACCTCGTTCTGAATCCTTCATTTCATTTTTTAATTATTTCAAAATATGTTCAACAGAGCATTGGTATTCAGTTGAGTATTCAAATTAATTCTTTAAAATATAAACACACAAAAACTTAGAATTAATTCTACATGTATTATTTACAAGGAAAGAAAAAGACAGTGTGCACATTCTTCCTTCATTTTTTGCACTCATAATTGATACATTGTCACACAACATTTCATTGTACAGATGAATCATCCATTTTATTTCACTACTCTTTCACTCCTTGTGTGCTTGAAAATGCCCAAGTCTTACAATCCAAATGACTATCAACACAAGGTTCCATTTCACTTTCTTTATTTACATTCAATCTCTTGAATCAATCGTGCTCTATGCATACATCATTTATTTTAAACATTATTTGTTAAGTTTTATATTGAAGATATGACTTCCAAAGAATGTTCATTTTTAAACTATTTTACATTCAATCCTCTTCAAGACAAAATTGACACTTGCATTTTATGGCATAAGCATTTCATTTGTTTTTATTCTATATTTATGCATTTTAGCTCATTCTTTTCCAAACTCCTTCATTATGTTTGATGTACTTAGTTGAGGACAGATCTCGAGTTTAGGATTGTTTGATTTTACCTTTGCTTGATATTTCTAAAGTTTAGGTTTGGATTGCTTATAGATTTATTTTCATTCTTAATCAATTTTGTTTATGCACTGTTCTGTACCGGTCTTCACTTATTTATGCACCAATTTCCTCTCTTGTTTATGTTACTGATGAATTCTTTTGTTATCATTTTGTAGGACATAATTTAATCTTTGCAATAAATTGTTGATCACAGAGCTTTGTTTTAGTACTTCATTTTGTTTGGATTTTTATTGCAAGATTGCAATTTTAATCACCAAAGTAAATATTAAAGGTCTAACTCATGAGATATGACCTCCCTGTGATAGGATTCATCCCAAGTTGATTAGTTTATTTCCTGTCAATTTAAGTCATTTCCATGTGTGACGCATACTCCCACCTTAGAAGGGTCCGTTGACCTCCCTATCTTTGGATCTTCCTATTCCCAAGCCGAAATGGCTCCTCGGTTCCTGCTGGAACCTTCAACATGTAAAGACCACAGGTCCTTTTCTAAGCTCTTCCTGCGTGAACATGCACTTGGACGCAAGCCTCCACTCCACGTGAACACCGGCGTGACCACAACCTTAACTCAAAAAAGCGCGTCGGGTTTCACGATATCGGGACTTCTGTTCTAAGGCACCCTGACTCTTCCAATTCCCAAAATCCCGAAACGGGCTTACAGTCCTAAGCTCCTCCCTTAAATTATCTTGATGTGAGCATTGGATGTGACTTGGTGCCCAACCTTCGATCACGTCGGGATTTTGCATGTCATGACTTTGTAAAGTGCCTTTGATCCCTTTTCCTGATATCCAAAATGCCGAAATTTCCCCACCACAGATCAACGATCCCAATTCCTCCATGATCTAACGGTCCAGATCACATTGAGGTTTCACATATCATGGATTCACGATGTAACTCTTCTCCTTTGTCCCAAAGTCTGATCTCGCAAACTTCCTCACCACAGATCAATGGTCTTGGTTCTCCCATGATATGATGGTCCATATCGCGTCAAGATTTTGCATGTGGGGGATTTGTGAAGTGGCCCTCTCCCCTTCTCCTAAAATCTGAAATCACGATGACCCTTATGTCATATCAACAGTTTTGATTTCCCTTGATCCAACGCTCCAAATCCTTCCTTCTCCTATCGGGATATGTGACTCGCGATTCTTGAGAACAACTTCCTCCACACTCCCGACTCTCGAAATGCCGATATTTCTGAGCGCCCAATCGACAAATCACACTCCTTGGGATCTAATGGTTGTTATCTCTCTTGATCTTGTGAGTGTTGAAAGATAATCAGTCTTATCCTCTCTGCTGATCTACTGGATCCAATGGTCCATGAAAAATTGTTGGTTCTCCCTTCGAGAATTTCAACCATCCATTCAGGCTCTCAAAGACTCCTCAGCCAACAATTGGTGTCTTTCCTCTTGAGATTGGTTTCTGCAAGGTGACTTCGACCCTCGTCCTTTCTTCGAACTTTCCATGTCTCTATCCCTTATGAGATTGATTGTTACTGCAAACTCAAGGATTCTAAGGGATTCTTGCAAGCACTCCTTGCGGACTTCACGATAATATATGATTATCCAAACACTCAAACTCTATGGACTCCTTGCGACATAAGTTATTCAACCGCTCCCTTGGCTTGGAAAAGTATAATACTTCAACCTAGCCTATGCACACCTTGCACGACTCTATGCTATACTTGCACTTTTGTTGGTATAAGAACAACTCAATCTCTCCTGAGATTTTCTGAGGTAAAACTCAGAATATTGTCAACACACTCCTTGCAAACTTTCACTACAGTCCTTGCAGGAATTCTCAGGATGAGAAAAAATTGAAACTTATACTCTCCCTCTCACAGGATTCATACATTCAACATGAAATCATACACATAAAGCATTGAAGCAAATGCATAACAGAGAATATAAGAAAACTTTAAACATACCATTAAATAGATGCAAACAGTAACCATAACAACACCATGAGATTGAATGAAAGCCTTCTTATATTACTTCAAGTGCTTCTATACATGGCTTCTATAGAAACAACTATCTTCTCAAGCAACTTCTACAATCTATCTTATTCTATGCTCTCCTCTGCTCTCTTGCTCTACAACTTCTTCTCTTACAATTGAGAATTATGATATAATAGATCTACGAGGGATATTTATTGAGTTTTCCCTCCTACAACTGTAAGCTATCTAATCAAAATTAAAGCCTACAACCACTTTACATTTATTACATTAAATGCCTCCAACTGGCACATGAGATCAATTCTCAAGATCTGCATTACAATCCCCAAAAAATTTAACAATTACATCCTCCCAACTATTACATTAATGTTTCATCTTTAAATTTCAAAACGTCTTCAAAATGCGCGTTGGTGCATATCCAACTGTCCTCCACTTGCGATTTATTGTGATTCTCCTACACCATACTCTTCTGGCTGAAAAATTCATGGACTCTTGTCCATGAGCTCCTACACCATCTTTCCATGTTTCTGGATATTTTCTTTGCTTTCCCAACTGGCATCTTCAATCGGGTGTCCCTTCCACTTTACTAAATATTCAAAATATGTCTTCCTCTAGGTCTTCTTGCCAACTCTCTAATCAATGACGTTTTCCATCTATGTCTTTTCAGCTACAGGCATCTACTTGAACCACTGAATTACCTTTTGATTCTTTGCCCCATATGTTTCATCTACTCTGTAAGGATATAGATCTACTACGTTGAATATGGGTGATATGGCCACATCATCTGGCAATTCTATTTCATAAGCATTTGCCTTCAATTTTCTCTGAATCTTACACGACCCTATCTTCTTCATCTTCATTTTATTATATGTTCCCCTTGGGAACCTTTCTTTCCTGAGGTGTGCTAGGACTAAATCTCCCACTTCGAATTGAAGCTCTCTTTTGTGTTGATTTGTTCTGCGCTTGTATTCCTGGTTGGAACTCTACAACTTCTCTTTAATCTTACTATGGAGCTCCTCCATCTCTGCTGCAAAATATTTTTCTCCAGCACTCCTAAACTCACTCTTCTCTAAGTATCTCAACTCAGATACTCCTCTTGGCTTCATTCCATACATTATCTGGAATGGGATCTGTCCTGTGCTCCGGTTATGTGAGTAATTATATGCAAATTCTTCTTGCGGCAGAATCTGATCCTAGTAACTATGATGTTCAACCACTAAAATCCTCAATAAGTCTCCCAAGCTTAGATTTACTGCATCAATCTATCCATCCGTTTGAGGGTGATATGTTGAGCTAAAAGATAAATTCGTCCCCAACTTTTTCCATAGTTTCCTCCAAAAATGACCAACGAATTTGGTATCTCGATCCGAAACAATACTCTTGGGTAAACCATGAAGTCGAATAACTTCTTTGAAAAACAGAGTCACAATGGGTGTTGCATCACTGGTCTTCTGACATGGAATGAAATGTGTCGACTACCATGAATATGGAATCACAACCTCTGTGTGTCCTCGACATTCCTAACACAAAATCCATGCTTACCACATCCCACGACCTCTCTGGTATTGGCAATGGTTGATATAACCCAGTATTCTGTCTTTTCCCCTTCGTGTGCTGGTAAATTCTACATTTGTTCACAAATTTATTGACATTCATCCTCATCCCTAGCCAATAAAACAAATTGTTCAGTTGCGTGAATGTTTTATCATGGCCGAAATGTCCAACCAATCCTCCACTATGCTTTTCCTTCAAAAGGTTTTCTCTCACGAAACACTTCGGGATACACAACTAAATTCCTTTGAACAACAATCCATCCTGAATTAAATATTCAATCCATTGGCTTATGTCTCTCAGAACAGGATTCTCACATGCTTCATAAGCATCCTTAAAATCTGAATCAACTTTGTACATTTCCTTAAGGTTATCAAAACCTAAGGTATTCACACGAAATTCCTGCAGAATCAACCATTTCCTGCTCAATGCATCAACAACCTTGTTAGCATTTTCATAAATGTGCTTTATAACAAAAGTAAAGTTCTACATAAATTCAACCCATTTTTCATGTTTCTGGTTCAGTTTCTCATGTCTGGTTATAAACTGTAAGGCCTGGTTGTCGCTATAAAAAATGAACTCTTTTGGAACCAAGTAGTGCCTCCATTTCTTCAATGCTTTAATGACTGCATAAAACTCCTTATCATGCATGGAATATTTCATCTTGGTATCGTTTAGATTCTCACTGATGTATGCAACTGGTCTATTGTCTTGACTTAAGATTGCTCCAATCACAAATCTACTTGTGTCATATCTCACTTGAAATGTCTTACTGAAATTTGGCAGAACCAGAACTGGTTATCCAGTTATCTTCTCCTTTAACAACTTGAAAATTTTCTCTGCTTCCTATGTCCAATGAAAATATTTATGTCTCTTCTTAACTGTGTCCATCATTAGTCCACAAATTCCACTAAAATTTCCGATGAACTTCATGTAAAAACTAGCTAGTCCATGGAAGCTTCTAACTTCAAAGATATTCCTTGGCAACGACCACTCTTTGATTACTCTTACCTTTTCAAGATCCATCTTCAACTCATTCGAAGAGATCACAAAACCCGAATAAATGAGTTATGTCTTCATGAAATACGACTTCTTCATATTTATCAACAACTTCTCTTGCTGCAACCTCCTCATCACTAGAGTTAAATGCCTCAAATGCTCTTCCTCGGCCTTACTGAAGATTAGTATATCATCAAGGCACACAATTATAAAATTCCTAATGAAATATTTCAAGACTTCATTCATCAATATCATAAAAGTACTTGTCGCATTTGTCAAGCCAAATAACATGACAAGCCATTCATACAATCCTTCATTTGTCTTGAATGTTGTCTTCCATTCATCACCTTCCCTCATTCTAATCTGATGATATCCACTCTTCAAATCAATTTTTGAAAAAAACTTTACCCCACTCAAGTAATCCATCAAGTTATCCATCCTAGGTAAAGGAAATTAATACCTGATGGTAATTTTGTTTATATCCTTCGATTCTATACACATCCTCCATCCACCATATTTCTTCAGACTTAACACTGTCGGTACAATGCATGGACTCAAGATTTATCTAACCAACTCTTTGTCCATCAAATCCTGGACTTTCTTCTTTACTTCTTCATTCTCTTGAGACAATAGTCTGTCTGCTACTTTGTTTGGTAAAATCTATCCTGGTATAAGGTCAATGTGATGGCTTGTACTCATGATGGTCAGAAACGAACAAGGTAAATTGTCCACCACTATATCAGTGAAATTCTCCAGCAGTTCCTGAATCTCCTCAGGTAGATCATCTATTGAGGTACTGGTCAAAATGACTCTAGGTTTTCTCACCACAACAAACTACATTTATTCATCCTTCTTGAATTCATCCAGAAGTTCCTTCCCACTCATGAGAAGTATAGTATTTCTTGTTTCTTCCTTCACATTCTTGTCTTCAATTGGTAGCAACATATGTGTCCTACCATTTTTCTCCAAGGTGTATGTGTTCTTTCTCCCATCATGAATAACATTTTTGTCATATTTCCAAGGCCTCCCCAACAAAAGATGATAGACATCCATGGGAATAACATCACATAAAATCTCATCTCTATATCCCCCTATATTAAATTCAACTAAACATTGTTTAGTGACTGTTACCTGATGTCCTTTTTGCAACCATGAAACCTTGTATGGGCTTGGATGTGCAACCGTCTCCAATTCTAGATTTTACACCATATCTATGGATAGTAAATTATATGTGCTTCCACTTTCAACTATTACCTTGCATACCCTCTCCTTGGTCTTGCAAGCAGTTATAAACAAATTGTTTCTTTGGACCGGATTCTCCACTTCTTTCTCTGGCTTCAAGATAATTTTCCCCATCATTAAGGATTTTGCATCTTCTGCATCTTCTGCCTAAACATTTCGCCTTTGCGCTTCTGAAATGTGAGCTTCTCCTCCTCCATCTCTTTTTCTATCAGAACATTCAAAATATTTGTGTCTGATATTTCCATAGACAAAACACTTTATTTCACCTCCTCTGCCTCTTCCTCTTGCTCGAGGAATTTTTTTTCCTATTAGCATATTGTCTTCCTTGTGAGCTTCCTCCCCTTTCTGGGTGGTTATGAGGTTTATTTTCTTCATCCTTGGGCTTCTTTACTCTATCCTAGGCAATTTCTTTGCCTCTTCTCTGACTTCTACCACTTCCCTGACTTCTAGATCTGCCCCTTTGACCTTTCTTTAGGGCCAATTTCACTTCTGCCTTTGAAGAAATATGATAAGCATCTTCCACATTCCTGATTGTCACCATGCTCATCTCATCCTAAATCTCATATCTCAGGCCATTCATGTATCTGGATAATTTTTCATCATCACTCTCACGATGACCAACTCTGATGTTTATTCTGTAAAATTCCTCAATGTATTCCTTCATTGTCATCCCTTTCTGTCTCAAATTCTGCATTCTTCAGAACAGATTGATTTGATAATATATGGGTATGAATTTGGCTTTCATATTGGTGACCATACTATCCCATCTTTTAATTCTTTGTTTTCCTTTGCAATGCCTCTCAGACTACAGTTCATCCCACCACAGTGCTGCATACCCTTTCAGTCTACTGAATGCGTGCTTTACTTTATTATCTTCTTCGATATCCTCATAGTCGAAGTATTTATCTAGAGCTATAGACCAATCTAGCAACTCCTTAATGTCCAATTTTCCTTCATACATCGGGATGTCCATTTTTTCTCTGGCCCCTATTCTTGCAACAACTTTGAATAGATGTTCCTCTACAACATCTTTGGTTACAACTTCTTCTTCAGTTTCATCTTCATTTTCACTTTTAGCCTCACTTGTATCTCCAATATCAGGCATTTACCTCTATGTTGTCTCCATAGAATCCAATCGGGCACGAAGTTCTCTCATTTCCCTTTCCATGGTTGTATCGGGCATGCGTTTCTCTTGACATATTCTAGGCTCCATTGCTTCAATATGTCCATGCAAAATTCAATCACAATTGTCCTCTTCCCTCTACAGAAAATAAAAGTTGTAATATCTTATACCACCTAACATAGACCCCCACCTCAACAACATCCGTTGACCTCCTGGTCTTTGGATATTCCTATTCCTGAGCCTAAATGGCTCATCAGATCCTGCTGGAGCCTTAAACACGTAAAGACCATAGATCCTTTTCTAAGCTCTACACATGCGAACATGCACTTGGGCGCAAGCCTCCACTCCACATGACCATTGGCGTGACCACAACCTTAAATCCAAAAGGTGCATTGGGTTTCATGATATTGGGACTTCCATTCCAAGGCACCTTGACTCTTACAATTCGCGAAATCCCAAAACGATCTAACGGTCCTGAGCTCCTCCCTTAAATTCTTCTGATGTGACCCTCAACTGCGACCTGGGACCCAACCTTCGAGCACGTTGGTATTTCGTGTGTCGGGACTTTGTAAAGTTCCTTTGCTCCCTATTCTCGATAGCCGAAATGTCAAAATTTCCCCGCCACATATCAACGATTCTGATTCCTCCATGATCTGATGGTCTAGATCGTGTCATCGTTTTGCGTATTGGGAATTCGCAATATAACTCTTCTTCTCTGTCCCGAAGTCTGAGCCCGTGAACTTCCTCGCTACAGATCAACAGTCCTGATTCTCCTACGATCTGACGGTCCAGATCGCATTGGGATTTTGTGTATCGGGGATTTGTGAAGTGGCCCTCTCCCCTTCTCCCGAAATATGAAATCGCGATGACCTTTATGACAAATCGATGGTCCTAATTTCCTGTGATCCAATGCTCTAGATCCTTCTTTCTCCTATCAGGATTTCGTGACTCGCGATTCCCGAGAATAACTTCCTCCACACTCCCAACTCTCGAAATGTCAATATTTCAGAGCGCCTAATTGATGGCTCACACTCCTTGTGATCTAACGACTGTTATCTTTCCCGAGCTTGTGAGTGTTGAAAGACACTTGGTCTTATTCTCTTCGTTGATCTACTGGATCCAATGGTCCACGAAAAATTGGTGTTTCTCCTTCCGATAATTTCAACCATCCATTCAGGCTCTCAAAGTCTCCTCACCAAACAATTGGTGTATTTCCTCCTGAGCTTGGTTTTTGCGAGGTGACTTTGACCCTCATCCTTCATTTGAAATTTCCAAGTCTCTATCCCTCATGAGCTTGATTTTTACTTCAAACTCAAGGATTCTAAGGGATTTTTTCATGCACTCCTTGCAGCCTTCATGATAATCTTTGATGATCCAAACACTCCAACTCTGCGCACTCCTTGCAAAATAAGTTCTTCAACCACTCCCTTGGGTTGGAAAATTCTAAGACTTCAACCTAGCCTACGCACACCTTACATGACTCTGTTCTATACTTACACTTATGTTTCTATAAGAACAACTCTATCTCTCCTGATATTTTCTGAGGTAAAACTCAGAATCTTGTCAACGCACTCCTTGGGGACTTTCACTGCACTCCTTGCAGGAATTCTCAGGATGAGAAGAAATTAAAACTTATGCTCTCCCTCTCACATGATTCATACAGTCAACATGAAATCATACACATAAAGAACTAAAACAAATGCATAACAGAGCATATAATCAAACTATAAGCATACCATTCAATAGATGCAAACAGTAACCATAACAACACCATGAGATTGAATCAAATCATTCTTATATTAATTCAAGCTCTTTTGTACATGGTTTCTATAGCAACAGGTATCTGCTCAAGCAACTTCTACAATCTCTCTTCTTCTCTTCTCTCCTATGCTCTCTTTCTCTACATCTTCTTCTCTTACAATTGAGAATTATGATACAATACATCTACAAGGGAGTTTCTTGAGTTTTCCCTCCTACAACTCTAAGCTATCTAATCAAAATTAAATTCTACAACTACTTTACATTTATTACATTAAATGCCTCCAACCGGCAGATGAGAGAAACACTCAAGATCTACATTACAATCCCCAAAACATTTATGAAGAATTACATCCTCCCAGCTATTACATTAATGTTTCATCTTTAAATTTCAAAACGTCTTCAAAATGCGCGCTGGTGAGTATCCATCTATCTTCCACTTGCGCTTGCTTACGATGCTCCTGCATCAATTTGCTTGCTTCTTTTATTGCATTTAAGTGTGGATCCTCGATAAGAAATAATCATTGAAGGATAAGAAACTTAAGTAACCTACTCACGATTAATCGCACGAACATCACCCCGAGTGCATGAAAGACTGTGATCTAAGCCTTTATAGCACTAAGTTATTTCTCTGTCTCATTGATGAATCCTTAGTGTTAATTTCCTATAGTTTGTTTTACTTTGCTCAGTTTGTTCATATTGTCGTCGACTTTAGATTATGATAGACTAGGCTCCAATCCTGCATTTCCTGTGCTTCCACCTCGAATCTTACAAGCCTCGATTGATAATATAATGTTGGGAATTAATAATGCATATATTTATCCCAACAAGAACCCATTTCCACCCCGTTCACCTAGTTTTTCCACATATCTATTGACAACACCAACTTCATGTGAAATGTTGACCATTTCCCATCACAATCATAAAACTTCTTAATAACATATAATAATCGATACATATATAACCCTTTTCTTCTTCATCACTTAGGACATAAACCTGCAGAAAACTTTCAATGGAAAGCCAAAGGGATTTTACCGGTTTCACATTATTCATACCAAATTTCCTGAGTATCTTTACCACATAATTTTTTTGTGATAACCAAGCTTACCATATTGATTGTCTCTGTGTATTTCCATGCCCAAGATTTATTTTTCTCCTCCCAGATCCTTCATATCAAATGTCCTAGCCAACTGAGAAAACATGTTGATCTCAAACATGCTTGTTCTTACAACAAGCATAACAGTTAACACCATGATATTAAATATACCATAAACACAATGGTTATACTCACTTCTTGTAAAATTTGGCTCACCATGAAGGAATCAAACATCTTGTACCATTTTCTTGGCATGCTTGAGGCCATACAATGATTCTTGAGCTTGCAAACAAATATTTTGTTGTGATTCTGAACCAACCTTTTGGTTGTTCCATATACATTCCCTTATCCAAAAAACTCCATATAAAATAGTTTTAACATCTAGTTGTACTAAAACAACTAATTCTAGCATAACATGAATAGAAACAAGATTTTGACAACTAGTGAGAAACTTTCATGGAAATTGATACCTTCCAAATACCCTTCTACTACCTGTTAGCTATTATTCTTGTCGCGGATTCGAGAAGCATGCGGGTCTGCAAGTTGCACAAAATGCTCGAGCGCAGCTCGGGAGAATTCTTGTTTTCCAAGCAACATATCAAGTGAACGTGTGAAGTCTTGCCATCGGCAGCCGAGATCCGTCTTGCCACGAAGCAGATCAACGGTTATCAGGATCTCGGAGTTGCCAATTTACTCGACATTTAGCAGCAGATAAGTCTCCTCTGATTGGAAGCTGAATATAGGTCGTCCGATCCAATGGCGCATGTCGCAAGAGCTGGCCATCTCAACGTTTCGGCCGTCGCGACTCCAACACGCATAGAGAAATTCTGTTATTTCACGAGATGCGAAATGCCGAGAGCGTCCGGGAACTCGGGCCCACAAAAGTACCGAGAATATCAGAGCCATCTATTAGCAGAGACACGTGGCAAGAGATCCTGTAGACTTGGGGATCGAGGAACTGAAAGTCCCATGCACATGACAGCGGGAATCGCGATATCCCGATACCCGATTTCCCGATGTTGGGAACAACTTTCAATAGTGGAAAACAGGTGGCAAGCTTTGCACCAGGGAGCGTACTGTCGACAAGTCAACGGCCATGAGCCCTTGGGTTTTGGGGAATTGCATGTTTCGTGGACACAAACATCGTGTCGTCAAGAAGGCCGAAAACCCGACGGAAAGTTGGACCGCGGTCACACATGGGACAGGTCATATGGACTATGGTCTAGCCGGTAGGGGCTAGCTCCCAGGAGGAGGAGCTCATCGCACATCGGGATATCGGGGATCCCGGAGGCAAGTAACTCGCGCACTCCAAACTCACGAATCCCAAATTTCTGAAAGCCTGAAACCTCACCACACACTTCCTTGCTGCCACGTCCATCCCCTTGTCATGCCAACTCATATTCTCCTCCTGGCCCCTATGTCTTGTCCACCCGGCTCGTACATTTCAAAGCTCGTAAATCTTGCCATGTGCATTTTCCCTATCACTTTCCCTCTGCCCATCCTAGCACGTGGCCTCTCCTCATCCCATATTTGCATCGAGCGTGTCCAACCGCCCCTGCCTGGTCACCATCTATCCATCACTCTATGTCAACTCTCCCAGTCATCACGAAGGACTCCATGTCCTGTTGATACAGAGTCGACCGGGTATTTTTCGATCTCAGTGAAGCAGTTATTGCAGTAGTTAGTGGTGGTTGAACATCGTTTCCTCCATAAATGGAAAGCCCAGAAATGACTGTAGGCTTGTCAATTCACTCATAGGTCCTTTGGAATGCGATTGCGTCTGACTGAAGTTCACGAATGTCTAGAGACTGCATGCGCAGTAAATGTGAATACATAATGTCTTCAATGCAAGGTCCCGATTCAGCCTCCAGTGTTTTTGTTCCATGTATATGTAGGCATTTCTGCCATTTTTGAGGGCATCGATGGTTGAGCTGAGCTCTCTGGTTGTAAAGTTTTAATGAAGCATTGTTGTTCTGGATATATATGAACTTTGGAGACTTCTTTCCTTATGAATGCCAGTTTCTCTCATGTCTTTGTTTACACTGTGATTAGAGCAGCTCAGAATTGGAGGATCCAGTCAAGCTGTAGCTATTATATTATGATGTTGTAATGGATCACTGTAATAGTTACGGAGCCTCTAATCAGTTTCTGTGATTTCCTTAACACTGAACGACTTGGAATTGGAGGATCCAGTCAAGTCTTCTTTCATTTTTTTAAAGCCCTAAACCAGGAGGATCCTTCTATCAGAGTTTTTCTCCTACAAACTACTGCAATCATGTTGCCCAGAGTTGTTTGTTCACTTTCTCCTAATTCTTCCACCTGTTCATCTTTAAATCAACCCATTGGCTGAAGTTAGGATTCCAGAACTCCTCTGTTCTTTACGTACCAGACTCAGTCCCTGAGTTAGAGTGATACCTCCTAGAGCCATTATCTCCATTTGATCACCCTTTATAAACAAATCATGACATAAAACTGATGGGCATTGGGCTCTGCTCCTGCAAGCAATCCAGGAGTGACTTTTGACGCTAACATTTCTGGCGTCGCTGCCAAGGACGAAATTGAAGATTTTTCCCTGGGTAGAACGACATTAAGCCTCTGAATCCAAAGGTGATTCAGATTATCAGAGCCTTTCAGATTGCTAATTTTCACCTGGCGACTCCATTGTGAGGACTCCGCTGGGGAGAACCTGCTCTGTTAATTGTGGCTTTCAGAGGCAGACATACGCAGTCTCACCCACAGCTGCCTCTAGCTACACCTGAAATAGATCCAGAAGTGGTGCTCAGAAAGGGAAAGGCCTCTGAAGAAGAAGCGTCCATCACTGAACCAGGTAATCCACCATATCCTTCTGTTGGAGCTCTTTTTTCTCCTCCTCGGTTATTTGACAGGCTTGTTTCTGCAGTTTCCCGTTTCTTAAATTTTGGGAGTGTTCCTGTTGAGTTTTCCTCCCTTGGTCCGGGACCAGAGGGACAAGACTTTGTCACTCCCCTCTCCTTTGAATTTGTACCTTGACGTAGACCCCTGACCTCAGAAGAATTCCCCACTCCTGCACAGGGAGGAGAACCTGTTGATTGGATCTCGGTATCATGTTCCTTGAATCACCTCTTGTTTCCCACCCCACTCTGAGATTTACTCCTGCTAGCCCCTTCGCGAACTCCTTCTCCTCCCAGCTCTCCCCCACCTAACACCCCTATGGCTAGTGCTAATCCCCCTCTGAATAGAATGGATTCCATAGTCACTGCCAGATACGCTCCCTTAGTTCTTTCCCATCCTATGAATCATCTCCCTACTGGAGATTACCTGAAATACATGCCCAAGTTCACTGGGGAAGGAGACATAACTACTGAAGAGAACCTGGCTACTTTCTACAGTTATGCAGAAAACCTCAACATTGAAAATGAAGATGTCTGGATGAGATTTTTCGTCCAGACCTTGGATGGTGAGGTAAGGAAGTGGTTTAGAGGATTGGCTCCTGGGTCCATCGCTGGGATTGAAGCTCTAGATAGCGCTTTCCTGAGACAGTGGGGAGACAGGAAGGATTTTATGTATTACATGACAGAGTTTGGGTCTCTAAAGAAGATGGATGGAGATTCAGTCTCTGACTTTTCTGAAAGATTCAATAAAATGTATAATAAGATCCCTGCAGAGATAAAGCCCTCAGAAGCCTTTGCCCAAATTTCCTATGCTGGTGCATTTGACCCTGATTTTTGCCTTTTGTTGAGAGAAAGAAGAGCCACCTCCTTAGCCTAAATTCAATATGCGGCCATAGAAGTGGAATCCAACATATTAGCAGCTGACAGATTGAGGAACAAGACCGACAAAGACAAAATAAAGGGAAGGTCAGAAGCCTCAACCTCTGGATCATTGGTGCCCCACCCTCAAGTGGATGAACTAACCAAGATGGTGAAGTCTCTGTCTGCAGAGATGGAGAGGATGAGGGTGGAAGGGAGGCAAGCATATAAAGGCCCTTATATCGTCAAAAGCAAGGGAGGTTTCAAGAGGCCAAACAATTTTACTCCCCCGAATGTGCAAAGAGAGAAGGGAAGAGACAGAGAAGACCAGAAAATTCAGGCCCCTTTTCAAAACAATTTTGTGGCTGAGGGAGAAGAAGGAGAAACAGATAAACTTGATCCTGAAATCCATTGCTTAGAAGACACTCCTCCTTTTCCTCATCTCACTCAATCAACATACGAAGAGTCTCTCATGGACAGTCAGCTGAATGAACTAAGCAAGGGAGACAAGGCTAGTGGCGACCGAGGCAGGTACAACCTAAGGTCTGATAAAAAGACAGCAGTGCCTGACATTCCTGAGTAGTCCATTAGAGCAGAGATACCTGCTAATGAAGTAGCAAATGGTCATAGAGGTAAGAAATCCCAACCCCCTTCTCCCATTGTCCATAATCATGTTCCTGAAATAAAAGAAATTCCAAAGCCTACATCTTCTTTTAATTTTGAGCATGAGATTCAAAAGATCAGAATCCCTGTGCCTCTTACTGAGCTGATTAAACATGACGAATTTAAAAAACGCTTCTCTGAGATTTTACAGTCTGAAGCCTCATGCCTTCCCTTAGACTCCATAAACCTCCAAGATGAAAAGCTAGCAGTTGTCCTAGGTCCCATGGTAGAATATAGAGATGACTCATCCCCTCCCTTCTACACCTCCTTGAACATACATGACAAAGTGTTGCACAAATGTTTGATGGATTCAGGGGCTTCTCACAACCTCATGCCCAAAACTGTTATGGAAGAGTTGGGACTAGAAGTTACCAGAGCCTATCATGACCTCTATTCTTTTGACTCCAAGAGAGTTCAGTGTCTTGGAGTTATTAAAGACCTAGTTGTAACCTTGTTTCAACTGCCTATGAAAAGTGTGGTCATGGATATCGTAGTAGCTGATGTTCCCCCCAAGTTCGGTATGTTGTTATCAAGATCTTGGATAAAAAGGCTGGGGGGAACCTTGCATATGGACCTCACATATGCTAATATCCCAGTGTTCGGAGGAGAGCATAGGAGATTGTACAGGGAAGCTCAATTGGCCTATATAATCAGTGATGAAGCCAACCCCACCAACCATCCTATTTTTTCCTTAGACACTGATTTAGGCTCCAGTTTACTGCAGCTCACCCATGCCCCAGAACTGCCTCTGAGACTCAGAAAACACCCCACCATTTCCCCTAAAGTTCCTCTCTCCATCACCCCAATCTGGAAAATGTTCTTTGATGGAGCCTCCTCCTGAGAAGGTGCTGGAGCTGGAGTGGCTTTTGTGTCGCCTGCTCAGGAAACCATATCTCTGTCATACAAATTAGAATTTGAAGCTACCAATAATGTGGCAGAGTATGAGGATTTTTTTCTGGGACTAAGGGCTGCGAGGGAAATGGGAATTCAGGAAGTAGCAGTGTTCGGTGATGCAGAGTTGGTGGTTCAGTAGGTCAAGAACGCTTATCAAGCTAAGAATCCTTGACTCAGGAGTTACAGGAATGAGGTATGGGACCTTGTTGACAGTTTCTTCTCGGCATTTAATATTTCTTTCATCCCAAGAGAGGAAAACACCTTGGAAGATTCCTTGGCTGCATCCACTAGCAATTTCAAAATACCTCTGCCACCCAAATTCAGATATGATGTAGAAGTAAAATACAGACCCTCCATACTTGACAACGTCAAACATTGGAAGTTATTCAAGGACGATCTTGAGGTCAAGAGATTCTTGGAGACTGTTGAAGAATTTTCAGAAATGCACATAGACCAAGATGTCGTCTCAGAGGAAGATCCCGATGGGGGTAATCTTATGAATAAGATTGCAGGGTGTGACATTGTAAAGCTGCCCAACAACCATATTCCCAGGGGACTCGTTCCTTTGGAAAGGATTTTTGATAGTAACGATGTGTCGGTAAAAGGAAAGATTTCGGAGGAGGACGCTGATACTATTCAGTGCAATATTGGAACCGAGAGCGAGCCCAAGTATGTCAAATTGTCAAAGCGTCTGACAGAGGAACAGAGGTCCGAATATAGTGCACTTTTAAGGAAATTCACTGATGTGTTCGCCTGGACCTACGAAGACCTAAAAACCTACGACACCTCAGTCATAGAGCATAAAATTCCATTAAAGGAGGAGGAAGAGCCATTCAGGTAGAAGCTGAGACAGATCAATCCCATGCTACTGCCTATCATGGAGAGAGAAGTGAAGAAGCTGCTTCAAGCTCAAATCATCGTTCCACTGAGATATTCAGAATGGGTGGCTAATTTGGTGCCAGTAAGGAAAAAGAATGGAGAGATTCGACTATGTGTAGACTTCAGAAACCTAAACAGAAGCTCACGAAAGGATAACTACCCCTTGCCGAAGATGGAACATATACTGTAGAGGGTGACAGGAGCTTCTAGGATGTCCATGATTGATGGTTTCTCTGGCTACAATCAGGTCTCCGTTCTGCCTGAAGATAGGGAAAAAACAACATTCACCACTCCATGGGGCACATTCATGTATGCCAAGATGCCATTTGGACTAATGAATGCGGGGGAGACTTTCCAGCGTGCCATGGACATAGATTTCATTGGGGAAAAGGACAAATTTTTGGTCGTTTATCTGGATGACATCACAGTATTTTCAAAATCTGATGTAGAACATCGTCGTCATCTCAGGAAAGTTTTTGTGAAATGCAGAAAGTTTGGAATTTCATTAAACCCCAAGAAATCCTTATTCACCATGTAGGAGGGAAAATTGCTAGGCCACATAGTGTCAGCAGAAGGAGTTAGGATTGACCCCAGTAGAGTTGAAGCGATACAAGCCTTGTCAATCTCGAGGTCCAAAAAGGAAGTCCAATCTTTCCTCGGTAAAATTAATTTTCTAAGGAGGTTTGTGCCTAACTTTGCTGAGGAGGTAAAGCTGATAACAGTCATGCTAAAGAAAGAGAATGAAGTAAGGTGGACCCCTCAATCGTGGAATTCCTTTGAACAAATCAAGAAGGCCCTGACTGAAGCTCCTATGCTAATCAGTCCTGATTACTCAAAGGATTTCCTCATTTTCTCCTTTGCCTTGCCTGACACAGTAGCTGTTGTTCTATTACAGACAAATGACAATGGGCTAGAAAAGCCTATTTCTTACTTCAGCCGAGCATTGAGAGATGCCGAAGTCAGGTATGACACTATGGAGAAGCAGGCTTATGCTCTAGTGAAAGCTCTCAAAGATTTTAGAACCTACGTCCTGCAGTCAAAGATCATCGCCTATGTCCCCTCAGCTGCTGTCAAAGACATTCTTATTCAGCCTGACATGGACGGGAAAAGGAGTAAATGGATGGCTAAAATCCTGGAGTTCGACCTGGAAATAAGGCCCACCAAATTGATCAAAGGGAAAGGTTTAGCCAAGCTGTTGGCCGAAGAAAACTGCCAAGCGTTGGGAATAAGTTTCATCAACAAATGCTCAGGTATTCAGCAGGATCAAATGCCTGACGTAGACCATCAAAGGGAGCCCCCATTGGCTCGTTGTCCTTGGTATAAGGATGTCATATACTTTCTGTAGGAGCTGCGGCCTCCAGATGGCCTGCAAAAAAGCAAAGCCAGATCTCTAAAGCTCAAAGCAGTCAGGTACTGCCTAATCGATCAAGTGCTATATTGGAAAGACCCCCTGGGGGTGCTTCTAAAATGCATAAGTCCACCAGAGGCTGAGATGATCGTGGCTGAATTTCACAGCGGCCTATGTGGAGGGGACCATTTATGGAGAGCCACATCCCACAAAATCCTCAGGGCTGGGTACTACTGGCCTACCGTGTTCACTAATGTTTGCAAAGGATTCAAAGCCTACATCAAATGTCAAAAATTTGCAGGAAAGCAACAACACAGGTCTCTGTCGTTAAATCCGGTAGTGGTTTCAGGGCCTTTTCAGCAGTGGGGCCTAGATTTCATTGGAGAAATTCACCCTCCCTCCAGTGGGCAGCATAGGTGGATCCTGACTGCTACAGATTTCTTTACCAAGTGGATTGAAGCTATTCCCACCAGGAGTTCTTCCCACAAGGTAATCATTGGATTCTTGGAAGACCTCATCACAAGGTTCGGCTGCCCAGATAAGATTGTCACTGATAATGCAACCGCTTTCGAGTCTGAGCCATTAGTGAAGTTCTGTGAGCAGTTTGGGATTAAGTTGATTCACTCCACCCCATATTATCCAAAGGGCAATGGTTTAGCAGAGTCCTCCAACAAAAGTTTAATAAGAATCATCAAAAAGCTGTTGGAAGACAATCAAAGGGCTTGGAACTCGAAGCTTAAATTCTCCCTATGGGCTGATCGGGTGACTACAAAGAGAGCTACAGGCATCTCCCCTTTCCAGTTAGTCTACGGAGCCGAAGTTGTCTTCCCTTCTCAGCTAGCCATCCCTGTAGCGAAATTCCTCCAGGACCATCAAGAGGAGCCTAATGATATGATCAGAAGGATTCATCAGCTAGTAGAGGTCCAACAGGCTAGGGAGCAGACATTGGACAAGATCCAGGACCATCAGTAGAAAATCAAGCAGGTCTTCGATAGGAAGGCCAAGAAGGAGTGGTTCCAGGTAGGAGACCTGGTGCTAAAATGGCATGGTCCTAAACAAGATAAGGGCAAACACAACAAATTTGAAGCCCTGTGGATTGGGCCTTTTAGAATCTTCGAGGCTTTCTCAAACAACACATACAGGTTGCGAGATTTGGAAGGTGAAGAGGTTTTCAGCAGCCCAGTAAATGGGCATTTCCTGAAAAAATGTTTTGTTTGAGTCTCAAATGACTCTTTTGTTTGTAAATATTGTCCTTTTGTTTCTTAGTTCATTTTCAATTTTATTTTTGCAGCCTAATAATGACTCCATAGACCAACAGAAAGGAGACTGGAACTGCAGGAGGAGTTCTTAGAGCATCACAGGGATGACTCTATCCCCCATGGAGCCTGATGTTATCTATTATTCTTGTCGCGGATTCAAGAAGCATGTGGGTCTGCAAGTTGCACAAAATGCTCGAGCGTAGCTCGGGAGAATTATTGTTTTTCAAGCAACATATCAAGTGAACGTGCGAAGTCTTGCCATCGGCAGCCGAGATCCATCCATGAAGCAGATCAACGGTTATCGGGATCTTGGAGTTGCCAATTTACTCAACATTTAGCAGTAGAAAAGTCTCCTCTGATTGGAAGCTGAATATAGGTCGTTTGATCCAATAGCGCGTGTCACAAGAGCTGGCCATCTCAGCGTTTCGGCCGTCGCGACTCCAACACTCATAGAGAAGTTCCGTTATTTCGCGAGACGTGAAATACCGAGAGCATCTGGGAACTCGGGCCCACAAAAGTACCGAGAATATCAGAGCCGTCTGTCAACAGAGACACGTGGCAAGAGATCCTGCAGAGTCGGGGATCGGGGAACTGAAAGTCCCATGCACATGACAGCGGGAATCGCGATATCCCGATACTCGATTTCCTGATGTCGAGAACAACTTTCAATAGTGGAAAACAGGTGGCAAGCTTTGCACCAAGGAGTGGACTGTCGACAAGTCAACAGCCATGAGCCCTCGGGTTTCGGGGAATCACAAGTTTCGTGGACACAAACATCGTGTCATCAAGAACGCCGAAAACCCAATGAAAAGTTGGACCGCGGTCACACATGGGATAGGTCATATGGACTATGGTTTAGCTGGTAGGGGCTAGCTCCCAGGAGGAGGAGCTCATCGCACATCAGGATATCGGGGATCCCGGAGGTAAGTAACTCGCGCACTCCAAACTCGCGAATCTCGAATTCCCGAAAGCCCGAAACCTCACCACACACTTCCTTGCTGCCACGTCCATCCCCATGTCATGCCAACTCATATTCTCCTCCCGACCCCTGTGTCTTGTCCACCCATCTAGTACATTTCAAAGCTCGTAAATCTTGCCACATGCATTTTTCGTATCACTTTCCCTCTGCCCATTCGAGCACGTGGCCTCTCCTCATCCCATATCTGCATCGAGCGTGTCCAACCGCCCCTGCCTGGTCACCATCCGTCCATCACTCTGTGTCAAGTCTCCCAGTCATCATGAAGGACTCCATGTCCTGTTGATAGAGAGTCGATTGGGTCTTTTCCGGTCTTAGTGAAGCAGTTATTGCAGTAGTTAGTGGTGGTTGAACATCGTTTCCTCCATAAATGGAAAGCCCAGAAATGACTGTAGGCTTGTCAATTCGCTCATAGGTCCTTTGGAACGCGATTGCGTCTGACTGAAGTTCATGAATGTCTAGAGACTACATGCGCAGTAAATGTGAAGACGTAATGTCTTCAATGCAAGGTCCCGATTCAGCCTCCAATGTTTTTGTTCCATGTATATGTAGGCATTTCTGCCATTTTTGAGGGCATCGATGGTTGAGCTGAGCTCCCTGGTTGTAAAGTTTTAATGAATCATTGTTGTTCTGGATATATATGAAATTTGGAGACTTCTTGCCTTATGAATGCCAGTTTCTCTCATGTCTTTGTTTACAGTGTGATTAGAGTAGCTCGGAATTGGAGGATCCAGTCGAGCTGTAGCTATTATAGGATGATGTTGTAATGGATCACTGTAATAGTTATGGAGCCTATAATCAGTTTCTGTGATTTCATTAACGTTGAACGACTTGGAATTGGAGGATCCAGTCAAGTCTTCTTTTAGTTTCTTGAAGCCCTGAACCAGGAGGATCCCGCTATCAGAGTTTTTCTCCTACAAACCGCTGCAAGCCTGTTGCCCACAGTTGTTTGTTCACTTTCTCCTAAGTCTTCCACTTGTTCATCTTTAAATCAACCCACTGGCTGAAGTGAGGATTCCAGACCTCCTCTGTTATTTACGTACCAAACTCGATCCCTGAGTTAGAGTGATACCTCCTAGAGCCATTATCTCCATTTGATCACCCTTTATAAACAAATCTTGACATAAAATTGATGGGCGTTGGGCTCTGCTCCTGCAAGCAATCCAGGAGTGACTTCTGACGCTAACACTACCAGTCATGATTTGAACCTTTCATATTTTACTATGTTTTGATTTTATAAAAGGAGATTCATCAAACATTGCATCTATTTCCATCATGATTCTATGGGTAGTAGGATCCCACAGTCTGCATCCCTTAAGATCGTCACCATATCAAAGATCTACCTATTTGATTTGGGTCTTATTTAGAATGTTGGTAAAAAATGTAAGCATCAAAACCAAATAATTTCACATTTGAGTAATTACAAGATGACATGTTCATACCTCTTACATAATATTCCAATTTGCAACCAATGATGACCGAGTTACCAAATAGTACAACCACTTCTATCCACAACTATTATTGCAACTTGGCATTACTCAACATGCTTATTCAATCCCAAATTTCTTCTAATACTTTCCAAGTTCCATGGATATGAACCTACCTTCATCATATATTCTCAAACACTTGATTGACCTACGAACACATCAACCTTTCTATAGACCCACCTTTCTAACCTGGACACACTACTCCACCTTGAACTTTGCATTTGAACAAATTTTACCAAATCCGACCAAACCAACTCAAGTCAACCTTTTTCGCTCACCTCCATGGACTTCGCATTGGAGTCTCAATGCTCCACCTTAACATGAACATTCCCTTAACCAAATTCGGCCAAGCTAACCAACTAAGCCTTCACCACTTACCTCCAGTCTCATTTACAATGGAGTTCACCAAGCCTTTTATAGGCTTCATTACATGCAATCCATGGACACAATACCATGTGCTACCCAAAAACATGGACCCAAAAAACCACGTGCTTTGACCTAAAAACCAGATTTAACTCATTAACTCTTTCACCGAGTCAAGGTTAACCCAACATACTTGTCCCCCCACATATTCAATCTACCTAAATCTATGTCTATACTTTTCATAGGTGACCCGATAAACCAAGGGTACGCATGCCTATCAATGTCTTACAAACGTATGCCCATTTACATGTAATGAATAATTTTTACAACTCCAAAGTAAATACATTTTTTTTTCTTTCACGATGACTCAACCATCACCACTCTTGTTTTTGTCTTGTTGTATGACATATGGCGCTTCCATAGCTCAAAGTTATTCCTTTTGATGAATTTATCCACCTCAAACTTAAAACTTTGCACTTTCTCCATTAGCACAAAAAACCACCCAAACCATAGCTTATACTAAACTGAGCTCTTTTAAAACAAAAGAACCAATCTTAAAATTTAAGATTGAATTTAAAAAGGTTTAACCTCCACATATATATATATATATATATATATATATATATATATATATATATTAAAAACCCTTTTAAAAAACATTCACCTTTAAAACATCCACCTTTAATAATGATCCTCCCATTAAAATTCCAGGGATATCGTCTTATATGACAATTTTCTTATAATGCTTAATGAAAAAACGATCCTTCATACCTCATGCGATCCTTTCATAAAAATGATTTTATATCCATAATACAAAAAAAAAGGACGCTTAAACTTCAACTTCACACCTCATTCTCTCAACAAATACTTTGAGTTATGTGCATAGAAACTTCAATATGTATTTCCTTCCATGGTTATCGATCCCTTTGTAAAACATAATTACAAATTATTACAGTTTATCGCACCACCTTCCAAGCATCAGACACGCTAATACTCCTTAGTATCCCTCGTATCACACCTCTTGGATGATTTATGGTTATGGCACCTCTGCTCTAATTTTGTCATCTGTCTCTTCAACGAACAAAGTCAGTTTGATCCAACGACCTTCTATTACCTCTGTGCATGGTCGAAAGTCCTCTTTATAGAGATTTCTCCTTTGTTCTATGATATTTCAACTCTACGCTCTGATACCACTTGTTAGGAAGCATGAGAATAAACGTAAAAAGATTCTAATAACAAGGAAAATAAAACCAAGATTAAACCAAGAATAACAATCACACAATTGAAAGATTGATTTATGTGGAAACCTAATATGAAAAAAAACCATGAGGAAATGATAATCAATATTATTATTATTCCTAGGAGAATTACAATAGCCAACATAGGCATACAACCATCCTCTCCTCTCTATGCACACACCACACTCCACAATATTGTGTCTTTCTCACACACTGCACCACTATGGGTATGCTCATATATATAACATCTATCACATAGTTACATGAAATGATCATAAATAGATCACATGGTTACACACCCTATTCAGTGTAGTGTGCATGCATGCATAATCTAAACTTAGTTGATGTGAATGTGCATGCTACCGCATGGGAAATTAGTTGACACTTTTCCAACAAAGGCTAGATATTCAATGTAAAATGAGAAAGCATACCATCCATTTGTGCATACGGTAATGGACTGATGATTTTATATATGAGAATATTTAAGGTAGGGTGCTTATTAATACTTTGTAACACTCCCATGATTAGTCATAACATTGATATTTATTAATATGATGCACTTATGGTTGTAGATGATTATGATCTTAATAATTAGTTGATGGTGATTTTAAATAACATTCATACTTTACTAGCAATAACCAATTTTATAAAGTAGTTGATATAGGCCGATCTACATATATCAACCACTTTATAAAAAAGTGGTTGTTGGTAATAAACTAAACTAAACTAAAATAATTATTGTTTAAATTTTTATTATTATTATTTTCATATTATTATAAAATAAAACCAAATACAAATAATGCTAATCCTATTTTTTTTATTTTTTTTTTGTAAGTAAGAGTATTTCATTAATGTATAAAGAGCCTCCAAAAAACAAAACCAGAGTTGGAGAATGTTCAGAGTTGCCAAGCTGTAGTAACTGAACTGCCCCAAGGGGGAAACTAGTTCAGCCAGCCGGTGTTAAGGTCTACATGTCTATCAAACTAGTAAAACTGTAAACAGAACTGAGAGTAATAAACTAAAACTAAAGTAGAGTACCCATAAGGGTCATACATTTGGCTTATATTCCGGCCAGGTGGCATGGGTGGCCTCGTTCCAGAGCTCTTCTTCGATAGGTGTTCCTCGCCATTCCATCTGCGCGTTAGCATCCGCATTATCCACCGCTACTGTCGCCTCCCCGTCCACCTGCATGGCCTACCCCAGGTTGCCACCCTCTGCTGGAAGCTCCTGTTCACCCCGACCAAACGTGTCTTCTAGGGCGTGCTTGGCTTACACTGCTACTCCCTGGAAGGTGGAGAGGATGCGGAGGATTGCAGAGGCCTTCCCATCCAGTTGCTGCAGTCGGAATTGTAGATCATCCCTCCCTGTCGGAGCTCGAATACCAGCCCGTATAGAATGTCCATGTTGTCCTGCATTTGCTCGTCTGGGATGGAGTGGGAGATAGAATGTGGAAATGGTGGCGCCTCCAAGGGTGGGTGGAAGTGAAAGGCTTTTGAAGCCAGCAGAGGTGCACTAGCCAGGGGAAGTGGAGGTGCTTCAGGAGGTGCCCGAGAAGTGGAGGCTCTGTCCAGGATGGGCTCTGAGGGTAAGATGATTGAACTGTGTGTAAGAACCAAACATTAAACCCAGGAAGAGGTGGCGAGTGGTTCCAGGTCAGGCTGCGAAGAGTGCGATGAGTGCGAGGATTGTGAGGACAACGAAGATTGGGAGGGGGATAGGCGTCCGAGGCCAAAATGGGAACCAAGGCGAGGTACAGGCGCTCATAGCCAGGATGGAGTCTAGGATGAGCCCCTTCTTGGCATGCCTCTTTGCCTAGGCATGCTGACCGCGCAGGGGAAATGGTTGGGATGCGAGAGAAACCCCAGGTGAGCGGAGAGGCCGGGAGAATAGCCAGTTGCAGGAGAGCACCAAGGTGCAGGTATGACGGGTTTGAAGTACAGCAGGAGAGTGAAAAGAAGAGGTAAGCTGGAATGGACCATGTCTGCTCAGCCGGAGGAGATGAAGGCCGAGCCACCTGCAAAGGTTTAATGAAATCGCCCATCGAAATGACACCAGAGACGGGAGATGCAACAGGCTTAATGGTGCCTTGAACGTCGTAGGAGGAATTAAATGCATGGGAGTGGTGGTTTTGCTTGGCATAGATCTGTCACATGGCTCTCGCCACGCTAGCCTATGTGTGCCTCCTCCTGTTGCCATGTGGCCCGCACCATCACCCGATTCGGGGGATGCTAATCCTAATTTTAATATAACCCTAACCCTAATTTTAATAGGAAAAAAACACATATTAATAGGAAAAACCTTATCCTTATATTGCAAACTTAGAATCATAATATGAAAAAAAATTAATGAATGTAATAAATTAGTACGGGCATGATTTAATAAAGCAAATTTGATAATGTTAAACAACTACAGTTAGACTATAAAAGTAGTTTTTTCTTCTCACCTAACCATGCATAAGTTCTCTACATGAGGAGATCTTTGACATCACAGAGGAAAAACATAGAGTTCAGAGAAGTTTATGGGTTTGATTATCTTGAAAGACCCACTTTATCTTGATAAATTTTCCTCTTTTTACTATAGTAGATAATGTTTAAAAATCAATACTATGGATTCAACTACCAACGACATGTTTATTTTTTGTGGATATTTGTTGAAACAGGACATGAAAGATACTATAATCTTTGAAAATCTATACTATTGATTCAACTACCAACAACAGGTTTATTTTTTTGTGGATATTCATTGAAACTGGAAAAAATATCTAATAAACTGGGCATAAGTATAAATGGATGCGTAATTTGAATTAATTAAATCCGGTTTACTTCATAACATTACCATCAGATCCAGTGAAATTTTATGGTTCTGTGAATTAATGTAGCCACCTGTTTGTAGATTCACTTGCCTTCAGTGTCTGGTGGGCATTTGAGTTTTAATTTTCATGCATGTGGGTCATTCAGGATCTTTGAGTATGAGTTTTATTACTAGGTGACTCGAGAATTGAAGGATTGTCAGTGTGAATGGTGAAGGCTCCTTATTATCCTTTGATCATAAGTAAAAACTATGGGGATTTAAGTATTAAAATTACCCATTATCTTTTCGTCCCAAAGGAAAAACCATGCCAGGATATAATGATAAAAAATAGATTTTTTTGGAAACCACTTTTGTTCATCCCGCAGAAAAAGCAAATGCCGAGGCCAATGCAAATCAAAACATAACACAAATTCAACAAAAGTATAATTTTAGAAAAGTGTAGATACCATGTGTTCGTTCAAATTTACTTACCAATCTTCCTCACAGATATTGAACTTATGGTTGCTACAACAAAGGTATAAAGCATACATATTCATAGCAAGAATGACCAACAAAATTGAGTTGTCTAATTTACCTTGACCAAAGCTTTATGTGTAATTTCGTAGGGGTGTTAGACTAGAGACCGTATGACTTGTCTTTTAATCAAACTTATCTTCCTAAAAACATAGGGTAAGGAAGCACAAGTCCGTGGAAGCTTCATTGAGTCGTGGGGCCAAATGGTGGTCCGTAAATTTTTTAAGGATTTTGAAGCTGATGGGGACATAATTACATGGGAGAACAAAACAACAACCACTTTCAAACTTTTCAATGCTCTGTACAATTACAAATATCTTATTCAAACAAAAAAATCACTTCGATCCAAACAAAACCACGAGCATGCTATCTTTCATTCGATCCAGATCATAAATAACGTTACCAATGTTGACCATATCATCCAAACCCATTTATCCTTCACAAATTTCAAACTGCCTGGGATAGCATAATTTCGACTGGGCTTATTTCAATATATGAAAACAAACTGATTTGGTTATTTCAATATATGCCAACAAACTCATTTCATTGCTGTCAGATTTAATCCTTTTGCAATAAATTTAATATACCTCAGGTATGGTTCACATAATCAATTGTGGTTTGGACATTTCATAGGTTTGAGCTTACTGTGACGCCCACCCTCCCAATACCTATATCGTCCGCCCGTCCAATTAAATTATTAATAGTGTAACACATTAAAAAATGATCTGGAATGCATAATAGTAGGAGACGTATGTACTAAAAACCTATAAATGAAGAATTAAGAAGACTAATTAACAAAACAATGAAGATCTTACTTGAACCATGAGTTGGTTAAAGGTTCATAGACCGTATCGATTTTTAGGCATAACCCTCCCATTCATAATCCCTGTAAGTCTATGAACTTCTTTTCACAACGTCTAAGATCTTGAAATGGAGTAAGAGCACTACTTGGTTGGGTTTTTATAAAATAAAATTGTGTCCATTAAAAATTCTTGAGCATAACACGATAGCTGGTAAGGAGGCGCTCCATGCACTCTAGTAAATGGTGGTAACTGAATTGCACCATTAAAAAATCTTGGGCATAACTGAATCGCACCAAACATTGGTAACCTAATTGCACAAGTAAAAAACAACTTGGGCAGTGGAAATAGTCGTTAAGTAGGCGCTCCACTCACTCCGTAAACCCTGGTAAGTAACGTGAAATGCCCCACTCACTGACAAAGCTCCACGCACCCATCAATACTACATTTGGTAAATAAGATGAAGCACTCCCACAAAGCTCCATGCATCTCGATAAGAAAATGTAAAGGACGTGAAAAAGTTAAGTTCATTAAAATAAGAAAAAAAAAAAAAAAACCTAAAAACTTAAAGTAATTCATTGTTATTATGCTAATCATGTTAATCATCCCCACCCTCAATATGAGGTTAGGGTGGGAAGAATAATAGAGAAAACATAATATGAGGGTGGGGTGTGGAAAATAATAGAGAATATGTTTTCTCTATTATTCGCCCCACCTCCACCCTCGCCCTCATATTATGTTAGGATGGGGAAAATAATAGAGAAAACATATTATGTTTTCTCTATTCTTTTCTCCACCCTCATATTTTATTATGTTTTCTCTATTATTCTCCCCTCGTATTCTCCCTATGTTTTCTCTATTATTTCCTCCACTCCTTACCACCACCTTTTATTATGTTTTCTCTATTAATCCCCTCCCCCAACCTCCACCGCCACCCTCATATATTCCCCCCATTCTCATATATATCAAGGTGGGGGAAATAATAGAGAAAACATATTATGGTTTCTCTATTATTTCCCCAAACCCCACCCTCAATATGTTTTTTCTATTATCACTGCCACCCCCACCCTCATACTCCTCATATATGAAGGTGGGGGTGTGGGAAATATGAGGGTGGGGGTGTGGGGAATAATAAAGAAAACATGTTATGTTTTGTTTTCTCTATTATTCCCCCCACCCATATGTTTTCTCTATTATTCCCTCCACCCCCACCCTCATATGGAATAAAATTATGTTTTCTCTACTATTCCCCCCACCCTTTATGTTTTATCTATTATTTCTCCCACCTCTTCTCTCATATATATGAGGGTGGGGGGAATAATAGAGAAAAAACAATATGTTTTCTCTATTATTCCCCCCATGCCCACCCTTATATACCCCTACCCTCATATATGAGGGTGGGGGTAGGGGGAATAATAGATAAAACATAGTGTCTCCAAACCTACTTCAACTTGTTTTATAAGTCTTTCATCTTTTTTTTTTGTCCTTAACCCATAAGGCTTTTAAACTTCCTTAATCGTTTTTACAAATTATTCCTCCTTTGACAATTCTAGATTCATCTTGATTGGGTTGGGAGGATTTTCATGGATTGGTGCCACATCTAACATAACAAGTTTATTTTCTGAGTCCCCTCATGAGGCTACCCATTATCTCACACAAATAGCTTCTTCAATGAATCCTTTAGATAATAGAAATCACTCTAGCCTCTTGGTTATTTTGTCTACCCTTATTATCTTGTTTCTCCCCATTGGAGTTAGTTTTTTTGGTTCAATATTCAACAATCCCACAAATTCTAAATTTCTTATTAAATATAGTAAGAGACAATCCATGTGGGAAATAGGTCCCCAAATTGTTGAAGCTCCTACCATAAAGTTTAGGTCTCCCCTTGTAACCAAAACACATCTCTGGATACATTTGATATCAAAAAATATGTCTTAGTATTCCACTCTATATAAGCAAGAACCATAAATGTTTAGGAAATATATTTCTTTCTTCATATCAAATGGAAAAAAGTCTACCCATAGTCTCATTGCAAAAGCCCATGAGCTAGAGAGGGTAAACGAGAACTAAGCTACCATCTTGTAATATTTTCATCGGATCTACCAATAGCATCAATGTAATTGAACTCCCACCCAATAATAAATTTTGAGAGTTCATGAATAAAATTTTCCCCATCTATCATTATTTCCTAAAGGAGGAGAATAGAGGGTTTTATTGTCTCTATAAGCTTCCTGATGGTCAATTTATTTGAGGGATTGGCTAGGATTTTGTAGTTGAGGGGAAGATCATTTGAGGTCCTCACAAGGGGAAGCTGATCTAATATCCCCAATTATAGATAGTTGTTTCCCACATATAATCTATTAATATGCTTGTTTATGTGCCATGGACTTATAAGACTTTCTTATTCTTTGGTTTGGATTTTGGCTTTTCTCATCAAAGAACCCTAATCCCCCCCTTAAGAAATCAAAGACTTCTTTTCTTATGAGTTGAAGGTTATATTCAAAGGATTTTGGGTGAAACAAATCCCTATAATCCTTCCCTACCTCAAAATGCAATTTAGGGTCTTCCTAAGTCCCCACCTAGGCTTCTTCTTCTACTTGAGCCTTATCTATCACTAGTAAAGGTATTAGGGTCAGTTACACATGATTTCTTATGCCTATAAATCTAGGCATAAATTTAATGATGGAATCCAAGGCCTTTGTATCTACCTCTAACCCACAAGTTTCAAAAACTAAATTTTCCAAATATTAGAGAGAACTTACCCATGAGAGGATTTTTATAATTGTTGGCATTGGAAACATCTAGACTCTATTTCTTTTCAAGACCAAAGGATGAGGGTTTCTAGTGCCACTAGACTATTTGGGGTACCTTTTATTTTCCTATTTTCCTTAAGATATTCTATCTTTCTAATTGTGTCAGAGGATTCCTACAATATCCCACAACTTCCTCTAATTAGGGTAATTGTATCTCGCTTCGATGTGCCCATAGCTATGGCATAGCGCAAATATGAAGGGTATGAAAGTGTAATTGATAGTTATATCAAAATACTCTTCATGTTTTTTGATAACCAATTCATCTTCCAATTATTTATTGGTTTCAAGACCCACCAATATTATTTCCATCCCAAAGTACTCACTATCTCGAAGTACTCAGTGTCTCTGAAAGATAAATCAACTTCATAATATGTTTGAAGGGAGTTCCTTGTTCCTTAGAAAACATCCGATGAAAAAAATACCAGTGGTATCCCTTGTATTCGAACCCATATGATCCCTTCTTCAAGAAAAGGTTTTGGGATCCCCACTTCCATCTTCTTTGTTGAACCTTGTTTATCTCTTATGTTATCTTAAAAAACCACATTAGCCACCTCTTAGATAGGGTCAATATGTGGGGTGTGTATCTTGTCGAATGTTTGAATTTAAACCTTGTTCAATCCTTTAAGCATTTTAATTCAGGTGGATATCAGTAGCCACCCACCTATTCCACTAACTCAAAGACTAGTTTCCATTTTGATAGTCTTTGTACAGTTTTTTGGGTCTTAAACTTTCGGGGTCATTTTGAGACCTAAACAACATTTTTTGGGAGAGACATTGTCAAACTCTAGGTTTTATCCAAATTGTGATGACAAAATGTGTAGTTCTTAGATAGTTCTTTCCAATGAGCTATCATGCACCTAAAACATATATCGTATGCAAAAGTTATGACCCCGGGAAGTTGATGTACCAACTTACCCATAATATGTTTTCTCATATACCCTCAAATAATAGAGAGAACATACTATGTTTCCTTTATTATTCCCCCCACCCCCACCCTCATATATGAAGGTGGGGTAATATGTTTTCTCTATTATTTCCCCCACCCCTGCCCTCATATATGAGGGTGGGAGTGGTCGTATATGAGAGTGGGAGTGGGGTTGGGGAAAACATAATATGTTTTCTCAAATACCCTCAAATAATAGAGAGAACATACTATGTTTTCTCTATTATTCTCTGCACCTCCACCCTCATATTTCCCACACCCCCACCTGGGTGGGGTAATATTTTTTCTCTATTATTTCCCCCACCTCCACCGTCATAACACCCCCACCCTCATATATGAGGGTGGGGGAAAACATAATATGTTTTCTCTATTATTTTGGGGTATATGAGGGTGCGGGTGTGGGGAATAATAGAGAAAACATATATGTTTTCTTTATTATTCTGGGGTATATTAGGGTGGGGGTCAGGGGAATAATAGAGAAAATATAATCTGGGGTATATGAGGGTGGGGGTGGAGGGATTTGGGGTATATGAGGGTGGGGGTGGAGGGATCCAGCGTATATGAGGGTGGGGGTAGGGGGAATAATAGAGAAAACATAATATGTTTTCTCTATTATTCCCCCCACCATATATGAGGGTGGGGATGAGGGGAAATAGAGAAAACATATTATGTTTTCTCTATTATTCCCCACACCCCGACCCTCATATGGAATAATATTATGTTTTTTCTATTATTGTCCCCACCCCTTATGTTTTCTCTATTATTCCCCCGACCCCCACCCCCATATATATGAGGGTGGGGGGAATAATAGAGAAAACATAATATGTTTTCTCTATTATTCACCCCACACCCACCCTCATATATGAAAAAACATATATGAGGATGGGGGTGGGGGGAATAATAGAGAAAACATGGTGTCTCCAAACCTACTTCAACTTCTTTTATAAGTCATTCATCTTTTTTATTTTCCTTAACCCATTAGGATGCTACATTCTTTGTTTCTTTCATATTTTCTTGAAGTTAAAGAGAGGAAAATTTAATTATCTAAACATCATAAGGCTTCGAAACTTCCTTAATCTTTTTTGCAAATTCTTCCTCCTTTAACAATTCTAGATTCATCTTGAGTGGGTTGGGAGGCTTTTCAAGGGTTGGAGCCACATCTAACATAAAAAAATTATTGCTTGAGTCCCCTCATGAGGATACCCATTATCTCACACAAATAACTTATTCAATGAATCCTTTAGATAATAGAAATCACTCTAGCCTCTTGGTTATTTTTTCTACCCTTATTATCTTGTTTCTCCAGGTTGTAGTTAGTTTTTTTGGTTCAATATTCAACAATCCCACAAATTCTAAATTTCTTATTAAATTTACTAAGAGACAATCCATGTGGGAAATAGGTATCCAAATTGATGAAGCTCCTACTATAAAGTTTAGGTCTCCCCCTATAACCACAACACATCTCTCGATACATTTGATATCAAAAAATATGTCCTAGTATTCCACTCTATCTAAGCAAGAACCATAAATGTTTAGGAAATATATTTATTTCTTCATATCAAATGGAAACAAGTCTACCCATAGTCTCATTGCAAAGGCCCATGAGCTAGCGAGGGTAAACGAGAACTAAGATACCATCCTGTAATATTTTCACTAGATCTACCAATAGCGTCAATGTAATTGAACTCCCACCCAATAATAAATTTTGAGAGTTCATGAACAACCTTTTCCCCATCTATTATTATTTCCTAAAGGAGGAGAAAATATGTTTTTGATGTCTCTATAAGCCTCCCAATGGACAATTTATTTGAGGGTTTGGCGAGGATTTTGTAGTTGAGGGTTAGGAAGATCATTTAAGATCCTCACAAGGGGAAGATGCTCTAATATCTCCAATTATAGATAGTTTTTTTCCCACATGTAACCTATTAATATGATTGTTTATGTTCCAAGGACTTATAAGAGTTTCTTCTTATTTGGTTTGGGTTTTGTCTTTTCTCATCAAAGAACCCTAATCCCCCTGCCACCTTCTGTAAGAAATCAAGGACTCATTTTCTTATGAGTGGAAGGTTATATTAAAAGAATTTTGGATGAAAAAAATCCCTAGAATCATTCCCTACCTCAAAATGCAAGTTAGGGTCTTCCTGATTCCTCACCTAGGAGTCTTCTTCTACCTGAGCCTTATCTATCACTAGTAGAGGTATTAGGGTCGGGTACACAGGATTTCTTATGCCGAAAAAGATAAGAATAAATTTAATGATGGAATCCAAGGCCTTTGTATCTACCTCTAAACCCCAAGTGTCAAAAACTAAATTTTCCAAATATTAGAGAGAACTTACCTATGAGAGGCTTGTTATACTTGTTGGCATTGACAACATCTAGACTCTATTTCTTTTGAAGACCCAAGGATGAGGGTTTCTAGTGCCACTAGCTTATTTGGGGTACCTTTTATTTTCCTATTTTCCTTAATATATTCTATCTTTCTAATTGTGTCAGGGGATTCCAACAATATCCCATACCTTCCTCTAATTAGGGTAATTGTATCCCACTTCGATGTGCCTGTAGCTATGGCATAGCGCAAATCTAATGGGTATGCTAGTGTAATTGAGAGTTATATGAAAAAACTCTTCACATTTTTTGATAACCAATTCATATTCCAATTATTTATTGGTTTCAAGACCCACCAATATTATTTCCATCCCAAAGTACTCAGTGTCTCTCAAAGATAAATCAACTTCATAATATGTCCCAAGGGAGTTCCTTGTTCCTTAAAAAACATACGATGAAAAAAATCCCTTGTATTCGAACCCATATGATCCCTTCTTCAATAAAAGGTTTTGGGAGCCCCACTTCCATCTGCTTTGTTGAACATTGTTTATTTCTTATGTTATCTTAAAAAACCACCTTAGCCACCTCTTAGATAGGGTCAATATGTGGGGTGTGTATCTTGTTGGATTTTTGAAGTTTAACCTTGTTCAATCCTTTAAACATTATAATCCATGTGCATATCAGTGGCCACCCACCTATCCCACTGGCTCAAAGACCAGTTTCCATTTCGGTAGTTTTTCTATAGTTTTTTGGGTCCTAAACTTGCGAGGCCATTTGGAGGCCCTAAACAACATTTTTTGGGCGTGACACTGTCATAGTATAGAATTTAACCAAAGTCTGATGACAAAATGTGTAGTTCTCTAACATTTGTTTGCAACAAGCTATCGTGCGCCTAAAACATATATCATATGCAAAAATTACGATGTTGGGAAGTTGATGTACCATCTTACCCCATTGGGGCCCACATGACTTTTGGCGCTTCATCTCCTATGGCTAGTTTTTTTTATGTTTAGGGTTTTATCATTTATTTTTTATGTTAAAAAGGACTTTGGGGCCTCATTATAATCATCTTATTGTGAATGAGCATAGCCGACACGTCTCTTCTCACAGATAAGCTACCACCATTCTAGCTAATTTGTGTGTTTTTTCATTTTACAGTCTTTTGTAGTTGAGACAATCATTAATAGAATCTAAGCCTTACTGTATTATTGTATTCCTTGCCATATTTTTTTTATTTCTTTTTTATATCTTTGTTATATTTATACCTTCATATTGTTCCTCAAAAATAATTTGAATTAATGGTATTAGAGAGATTTTCTCCTTGTTGTTCTTAGTGCATGTCCCCAAAGACGTTAGGGTATATAGAGTTGGGTCTCGAGCTTGTTTCTCTTGAGGAAAACCACTCTCCCATGCCCAAGCAACCTTCCATGGCAGAAGAAAAGAGGTACGATGGGACAAGATATCCTTTCAAACTAATGCTCTATGAAGCCCTAACGTGACAGATGAATGAGATGATGGATAATGTTGCCAAGATTCTTCAACGAATACTAACAAGAACAGAGGCACCTTCAACCAGCAGACACTTTGTAGGTGCGACACCCTTCAAGGTACAAGTTAAATTTTATATTCCTTTATTTTAATTCCATATATACATCAACGCTTTGGAAAAATGGTTAAATCTGCTAGAGGGTTATTTCTCTATCCACAATTTTTCCAACAATGAAAAGATCACCTTCGCGCTCCTTAAGGCCCTTCCCCATGTCAGAGATTGTTGGGAGACTTACTGTGAGAAACATTACGAGGACGAGTCTATGATTTTTGGGCTAGGACCCACTTGGGTGGATTTTTTTGATGCCCTCAAGGAACAATATTGCCATGTTGGAAGTTATGATGACTAGTACATGAGATGGACCACACTGCGCCAAGAGAGGGGCCAAACAGTGTGGAAGTTCACCGATACTTTCCAAATCTTGTGCACCAATATGGGTATCAAAGAATCCAAGCATCATATGGTCCTAAAATACCATGGGGATCTACACAAGTACATTCGAACTGAAATGGAGTTTCTATACATCTCATCATTGGGATCCGCTTACCAATATGTTGTCAAAATCGAACAAAAGTTCAAGCAGGAGAACAAATGAGAGTTCATGCCTGCAAATACGCAACAACCAAAGTATGGTAAGGGTGTACCTAACTCCCAATCCAAAAGACAAAGTAAGGATGGAAAACCGCAATATAACCAAACCAAGCCACCAACAAAGAAGGAAAATGAGAAGTCGAAGGACACTAGAAAATTGTGCGAGTTCCACAAAATTCCTTGGCACAATACTGATGAATGTCACTCCAAACAATATTTTTTGGCTGATACAAAATCCCCAGGGTCAGATGTTGACTTAGAATCTGATTCAAAACCATAAAAGGGAAATATGGATCATCGACGTTGAATCCAGTGTCACTGTCACTACCACAAAAATCTAGCTAGAGGAGTTGGAGGAGCCTGAAGAGGGGGAACACCTTTTCCACTCATAGATGTGGGTGAAGGGAGCCCCACTCCATTTCATTGTTGAAAGTTGTAGCCAGAAGAACTTGATGTCAGGAGAGGTTTTCAAGAGTTTTAACCTGACAACGACGTCACATCCTCAACCATACACCATTGTTTGGCTCAGCCAGGGATGGGACATCCACGTCAACCAAAAGTGTTGCCTGCACTATGACATAAAACCCTTTAAAGACAAGGTATTTTGTGATGTTTCCCCTCTTGAAGTTTGTGATGTTTTTCTATAGGTCAACCATATATATGGAAGTTTCATTTTTTTATGAATCTAATCTCCATAATGTCATTATTACTTTGGGAGATCAACTCTATAGGGTACTAGAGGCAGTCTCTAACACTAAGGTATCTTTGATATCGTGAAGCAGTGCAAAAAGGTGATATGTCAGACTCATAGATTTGTCCTTTGTATGGTTAGATTGAAAGGTGAACAAAATGTCACTGCAACCACCAAAACCTCTACATGGGGTCTCTCTACCCGGCAACAACAGGTGGATGAAATAGTAGAGGAGTACAAAGACATATTTGCCTCTCCTACTTGGGTGCATGTGCACTGTCAAGTAAAGAAATCCATTGATATGAAACCTGTTGATCCTATTCCTAACAACCCTGTATACAATAGTTATGTTATGGAGAATGAATAAATCATACGCAATATCCAAGAGCTAATTCTTAAGGGCCACATCATACCAAGCTCCTCACCTTGCAGGAGCTCAATTGTTCTGGTACAGAAGAAGGATGGGACATGGAAATTTTGTATTGATTACAGAGCCTTGAACAAGATCACAGTCAAGAAAAGATACCCAATTCCATGGATTTATGATCTTCTTGATCAACTCAAGGGATCCAAGTTTTTCAGCAAGATTGATCTGAAGTCAGGATGCCACCAGATGCCAATTGAGCAAACTGATGTGTGGAAGACAACCTTCAAGCATAAATAAGACCTCTTTGAGTGGTTGGTCATGCCTTTCATCTTGAATAATGCCCCTATTACATTCATGCAAATGATGGATGATATATTACAATCATTCACAAAATCCTTGGTGGTTTTATATTTGGATGGCATCCTCATCTTCAACAAAACCTGGGAGAAACATTTGGAGCATATTAAATAGGTATTGAGCACCCTGCAATAACACAATTTTTATCCCAATTTGTAGAAGTGTTCCTTAGGCATGCAACAAATCCAATATTTGGGATACATCATGGATGAGTAGGGTGTATATGTGGAGCCAACCAAGATCCAATTCATCCACAATTGGTCAGCCCTAAAGATAATGAGCAAGCTCTGCATCTTGTTGGGCCTCACCAATGTTTATCGACGATTTGTTTTGGGGTTCTCTCATACCACTTGGACCCTAAGCCAGGTGACTAAGGGTGGTGTGAAGGCCAAGTTTTTCTGGTCCATTCCTCAATAGAAAGAATTCAACGATTTTAAATTTCGCCTCTTCTCAACACTAGTCCTCATTCTGCCAAACCTGCAACAATCATTTGATATTGAGATAGATGCTTTAGATTATTCTATTAGTGCAGTCCTCATTCATCAGGAGCATCAAATATCCTATCATAGTGAAACTCTATTTAATGTTGTTCGCAGATACCCCATCCACAACAAAGAGATGTAGTCCATTGTGCAAGAATGTCAACAATTGATGCATTACATTATGGGGAAGGAAATATCATCCACAATGATCACATGCCTCTACAACTCATGCAAACACAAGGGAAGTTACAAAATGACTGCCATCAAAATTTGTCCACGTACCTGCAACAATTCCACTTGAATATAAAGTAGAAGAAGGGTAACACCAACCATGTCACAGATTGCCTCATTCGTCCCCTGATGACAACGCTAATCACAATTATTAACTCCTATGGAAATGAGACTTTTGGATGGCGATACTTATCCAATAATGACTCTAACTTTTTTACTTCCTATCAGAAATTGAGTGCAGGAAAAATAGTTCCCAAATTTCATTTCCAAGATGGATTGTTATGTCATCTGAGCCATCTTTTTGTTCCTTCAAGCGAGCGCTCCAAGATGATATCGAAAGATCATTACAACTGGGCAATGAGACATTTTGGTATATAAAAGACACTGGTAGTATTGCAAAAGAATTTTTATTGGTCGAAGCTTTGACATGATGTTCGCAAGTACATCATATCATGTAGTGCCTATGCCATTTCCAACCTCGCCATCAAGAAACAGGGGCTATACACCTCTCTTCCTACTTTGGATTGGCCTTGCGAGTCCATCTCCATGGATTAGATGTTTGGTCTGCCTTCAACCAAGCATGGGAATTATTGTGTCTTCTTGGTCATCGATTGATTCTTTAAGATGACAATTTTGGCACCTTGGAAGAAGAGCATCACAGTGGAGGCCAACGCCAAGCTCTTCTTCACACATGTTTGGGTTCATTTTGGGATCCCACAAATTATTATCTTCGATTGAGATAGTAGGTTCCTAAGCACTTTTTGGTTCAACATATAGTTGATGACGGACACCAAGCTGAACAAATCGAATACCTACCACCCACACACTGATTGACAAACAAAGGTAGTCAACAGGTTGATTGTTCGTATCGTGAGGATGTATAATTTCAAACATCCACGCACATGGGATGGAATCCTTCCTTATATTCAACATAGCTAAAACATATCCCTCCACAACTCTATTTACCACAACCCTTTTGAGGTGTGTTTTGGGTTCCAACCATTGGCCCCCATTTATGTAGTTCTTCCCATTGCAATCACATAGGAAGAGTCCTCCCATACCCAGACTGAGGTTGATCGGGAAGAGGAATTTGTTGAGAATATCCAACATATCTGATAACAAGTTCATGATATTGTGCATAAATCCAATTCCAAGTACAAGCAACTCCACGATCAACATCAGGTACCACACAAATTTCAGGTGGGACATAAGGTATGGTTGCATTTGCAAAAGGAGTGTAGCACACCTTTTCAGCTACCATGGCTTAATCACTCTTAAAAGGAAACTTTAACACCACTTGGTACACAACTCATACAGGTATTATATAATCCATATGCATTTAAACAAATAAACACATTCTACACAGAGTATTCATATGAGTTACTGCCATAATTAACAATCACTAGCGTTTCATACTAATTCATATACATAGCGGAAATCATGATAACATAAATAGTAGAGTCATGCAAAACATGATTAAAACATAATCAGATACTTATCTTTTAACAGTCGTAGAATCCACCAACCAAGTGCAGGCCTTCCACAAACCTCCTAGCCTTAGACCACACCGCTCATCAGCTCAGCAGTGGGTCACCCCCAAGCTGGGACTAAGCTCCACCCTGAGACAAGGAATCCTAGGTTAGGCTGAGGTTACAGGGAAAACAACACACAACCATAGGAAGGAATTCTCTCTCAGGAACCACCCAGACTCACTGCCCACAGACCCTCATTCCCCACATGCCTGTTCCACCCCAAGAGTATACACCTTCTCTGTCACCTGGACAGTCCTTCGCCTGCTAACCTCCCTTGCCTTGGGTTACAGCAACAGACCGGACCGGAAGTCTCCGGGCTCTGTGCCAGCTACAGGGTTCCTTCCAGGAGTTCTCTCCTTCCTCTGCGCACTCTCTCACCTGGAGAGAATCGCTCACAGGTCAACAAACCTCCCACGCAGTCCATCATTGCGTAGCCACATAACCAATGGAAAAACAGACATGGCTTTTTCCACAGGCTCAGCAATGGCAAAATGGCTCAGGGTCACAGCTTCGGGACAGAGATCTCACGCACAGGCTCGATCTCAGGTAGTGGATGGACACGGATTATCCAGACAAAGCATGGGATTTTTCGATTCAAATAGAGGTGAAACCGGATCTTTCAGAATCGATCACAGGTTTCTGCTTCAGTACCGAGGTATACACGGGTTTTTCAATTCAGAAGGTGTACGAGGTTTTTCTACAGAGCTCGCATCAGTCGTACTGCTCAACATCCGTACACCCTCAGGCAGTCCACTCGAATGAGAGAGTGTGAACCCCCCTCACGATCCACTCAAACTGTTTTATTCGCATGCACCAGGGTCGACACTTGTCGCCCTGGTGACTACATGCGTTCCACCAGCACGCATCACCTTCCCTTGGTCAGGAACTTAGGATAAAAAATATAAATGGCACATGTTCTTTTGGAATAATAATAAAATATTATTCCTAGGCTTAAGCCCCCCCCTAGGCTAAACACTTAACCCATTTTCCCACCTTCCAGCCCCTAATCCCTTGCCTTCTATGTGGAAGCTCAGTCCCCCTTCACTCATTCATCGTGGTCGGTCTGCACCTGGCGGTGTTTACAATTTTATTAAATGTTTTTGTATATATACAAGTACAAAATCAGGCCCTTGGCCCCCAACCCTTAGGCTCTCTGGCCTAACAATCACATAAGCCCACCGACTTATACAAACTTGGTTCACCAGCCTATAACACATATTTACAATTCATTTCATACATCAGATTTACAGTTGGGCTCAGCCTTGGGGACATTACAAGGAGCACCTCATTGGACCCCACTGGAAGTTGCACCCACTCTGATACGGGCCTTACACCATCACCAAAGTTGTGGGTGAGAATGATTTTGAATTAAGTATTCCTCATTTCCTTGGCTTGCACCCGGTATTTAATGTGGAACTTCTTCGACCATATTTTCCACCTCTCATGGACATTTCAGGTGCGACCAAACAATTGGCCTCTATAGAATTCAATCCTTCATGCATCGAATGGGCAACATTGTTGATTAAGGTTGGTTGTCATTGATGTCAACCCTTGAAGAAAGACCCATAGATCAAAGGTTTGGGTAATGGACCCAATAGTGTTTGATGTAAATATGACTCATTATTGTTTTTTCATGGTTGATAAGAAGTAAATATGGATGAACTCCAAAGTGGTCCCCTTATGGTGAAAGCCCTCACGGGAAGACGCTTTGTGG